>JACXGI010003338.1:0-62849 GCA_016801175.1 Esox masquinongy | reverse complement strand
ATCTTTTCCTTCCCTTCGCCTCTCTATTAATGTGCTTGGACACAGAGCTCTGTGAACAGCCAGCCTCTTTAGCAATGACCTTTTGTGTCTTGCCCTCCTTGTGCAAGGTGTCAATGGTCATCTTTTGGACAGCTGTCAAGTCAGCAGTCTTCCCCATGATTGTGTAGCCTACAGAACTAGACTGAGAGACCATTTAAAGACATTTGCAGGTGTTTTGAGTTAATTAGCTGATTAGAGTGTGGCACCAGGTGTCTTCAATATTGAACCTTTTCACAATATTCTAATTTTCTGAGATACTGAATTTAGGGTTTTCATTAGTTTCAGTTACAATCATCAAAATTAAAAGGAATAAACACTTGAAATATATCAGTCTGTGTGGAATGAATGTATACATTATACAAGTTTCACTTTTTGAATGGAATTACTGAAATAAATCAACTTTTTGATGATATTTTAATTATATGACCAGCACCTGTATAGATATATATATATAAGGCTGAGAGGAAGATAAACAAAAAACAAAGTTAGAAACAAATGGATGTCATTGATATTCTTCTAAACCATTAAAATGCTAGCAATTCATACATGTGTATATTTCACCTTTAGCGCAGTCAATGTACTTTGCATTGATTGCTAAAAGTAGAGTCAAAGGTGAAGCTTAACTAATGTTAAACTAATGAATAACACTAAAATATAATACTGTGAATAGGGAGGGCACGTTTCTACAATACATGGTACCAAAGTCAAGCATTTACATTAACATCATTTAGCAGAGGCTCTTCTCTTGATACGACAACCTTGACAATAGGGATGGGACGATAGACGATGTTAGTACTAATCGCGATGGAAAATACTCACGATTATGAAATCGTGGAGAAATTCCATAATCGGGATAATCGTATATTGGGATAATCCTCACGATTGACTTGAAAAAGTTCTGCCAGTCACTGAAGTTTCCCTGACTGCTTGTTTTATTTTACAAGTGGAGCGCACATCTCATCTCACGTTGTACTACGCCATGAAACATCCTCTGCTCATACTTTTCATGTTCATACTTTTCAGTTGCCCAACATTTCTAAAAATCCTTTTTTAGTATTAGTCTTAAGTAATATTCTAATTTTCGGAGATACTGAATTTGGGATTTTCATTAGTTGTCAGTTATAATCATCACACTTAAAAGAAATGAACATTTGAAATATATCAGTCTGTGTGGAATGAATGTATACATTATACAAGTTTCACTTTTTGAATGGAATTACTGAAATAAATCAACTTTTTGATGATATTCTAATTATATGACCAGCACCTGTACATATTAAAAGGGATATCCACCTATTTTTAGATATGGCCTTTATTTATTTTGTAAGAAAACTAATGTGAAAAAAAGTCATCACTTCCAATCAAATATAAAACATTGGTTCTCAAAACGTGTTTTTTTCTTTCAACACATTTATAAACAAACCTGTCACTGGCGGCTCTCTCTCCGCTGTTTGATGTCCTTCTTCTATTTGTTTTGGAAAGAATATCAAATTGATCAGCAATACAGTGTAGACATACTGTAATTAATATTTTAAATGACTATTGTAGCTGTAAACTGCAGATTTTCAATGGAATATCTACTTATGTGTACAGATGCCCATGATTAGCAATCATCTGTCCTGTGTTCCAATGGCACGTTGTGTTTTCTAATCCAAATTTATAATTTTAACCCAGCTGTTGTACTCATGAGTGCAAAGAGGGCACTCCATGAACAGAATTCCGCTCTGAAGCCTGTGTCTGGAAAAATCAGCAGACTGCTACAATGTTTCCAGCATTTTGTTGAATCTATGTCACAAAGAATGCAGGCTGTTCTGGAGGCAAAAGGGGTTCCTACCTGACACTAAATAGGTGTACCTAATAAAGAGTCTGCTGAATATACTTTAACCTCATTGTAATGGTTTGATCCATGTTTTCAAATCTATGTTTTTAGATTATAAAGCCAAAAGATGAAAATACTGTTTTCTGTTTCAATACTTACGGGCACATTCACTTTTTCAAACACCAAACCCACCACTGATGTCCTGGAAAAAGGGAATCTATTTAAGTACTCTGACCAAAAGCACCCTCTGTGTTTTTAGAACATTGACACTGATTGGAACCAGTATAATGTATGGTCAAATTACACTGAGAACACTTTTAGAAATGTGTTGTTTGAATTCCAGACCAATAACCATTACAAATGGAAAAGTCTTTAATTTCACTTTATTTTAACAAGCACTACACCTTTAAAGAATTTTATTAACGTTTTAAATTACCTGTGCAGATTTCTTTACAAAAAGCTGGACATCCCATCAAAAGACAGTCCAGTGATATCTGATGCTCTATCAATGTCTGCAAATAACATCATTATATTAATGGTAAAATAATTAATTCATAGGATGTAATACAGCCATAACAATATGACCACCTGTCTAATATTGTGTAGGTCAAACTTTTGCCGCCAAAACAGCCCTGACCCATTGAGGCATGGACTCCACTAGACCTCTGAAGGTGTGCTGTGGTATTTGGCACCAAGACGTTAGCAGCAGGTCCTTTAAGTCCTGTAAGCTGTGAGGTGGGGCCTCCATGAATCGGACCTGTTTGTCCAGTACATCCCACAGATGCTCGATTGGATTGAGACCTGGGGAATTGGGAGGCCAAGTCAACACCATGAACTCGTTGTGTTCCTCAAACCATTCCTGAACCGCTTTGCGGCAGGGCACATTATTCTGCTGAAAGAGGCCAATGCCATCAGGGAATACCGTTGCCATGACAGGGTGCACATGGTCTGCAGCAATGCTTAGGTAGGTGGTACGTGTCAAAGTAACATCCACATGAATGGCAGGATCCCAGGATCCTGCCATTAATGTGGTTTTCCAGCATAACATTGCCCAAAGCATCACACTGCCTCCGCCGGCTTGCCTTCTTCCCATAGTGCATCCTGGTGCCATGTGTTCTCCAGGTAAGCAATGCACATGCACCCGGCCATCCACGTGATGTCAAAGGAAACGTGATTAATCAGACCAGGACACCTTCTTCCATTGCTCCGTGGTCCAGTTCTGATACTCACGTGCCCATTGTAGGTGCTTTCGGCAGTGGACAGGGGTCAGCATGGGCACCCTGACTGGTCTGTGGCTACGCAGCCCCATACGCAACAAACTGCGATGCACTGGGTGTTCTGACACTTTTCTATCAGTACCAGTATTAACTTTTTCAGCAATTAGAGCTACAGTAGCTCATCTGTTGGATCGGACCACACGGGCCAGCCTTCACTCCCCATGTGCATCATTGAGCCTTGGCCGCCAATGACCCTGTTGCCGGTTCACCGCTTTTCCTTTCTTGGGCCACTTTTGATAGGTACTGACCACTGCAGACCGGGAACACCCCACAAGGGCTGCAGTTTTGGAGATGCTCTGACCCAGTCGTCTAGCCATCACAATTTGGCCCTTGTCAAAGTCACTCAGATCCTTAAACTTGCCCATTTTTCCTGCTTCCAAAACATCAACTTTTGAGGACAGAATGTTCACTTGCTGCCTAATATGTCCTGCCCACTGACAGGTGCCATGATAACGAGATTATCAGTGTTATTCACTTCACCAGTCAGCGGTCATAATGTTTTGGCTGATCGGTGTATATTACCTGGTTAAATGGTTTTCAAAATGGCCCAATTTTGTATAAATAATGGACAAGGCAAAACTGAAACACGTTCATGTGTTACTTGATTGACAGCTCACATCTAATAGGTTGCTCTCAAGTGTCCAATCACAGTGTTCCAAGCATAAAACCCTGCAGTCTAATGAGGACAGCTCTATCAAATGGGCTAGGTCCCGTCCCATTGCATTTGGATGATGCACAACTTCACACCATCCAAATGAAATGTCTGTTGCATTTGGGCGATGCAAAACTTTCACAACCATCCAAATGAAATGTCTATTGCATTTGGACAATGCACAAATGTACACAATGCAAATGCAATGTGTATATATTTATATTTTTGCTGAACCGCACAAGCCGAGCCGGCCAAGAAGAGCGAATGTCTCTTTAAGAGTGAGTGAGTGACTATTTGCAGTATTAAGCCCGTTAAAATGTGTAGTTTCTTGGAGTCTACACAATTAGAGGAGGGGTGCATATGAACCTAATACTTTAGGCTTTAGCATGCCTGTTTCTCATCCATTGGACAGCTTGCCTTGTCATTTTGAGCTGTATCCTGTTGGAACAGAATCCGGCACCTCTCAGCACGCTATCGATGTGCTTAGTTTGCGACGATTTGCTCTCTTCACTGAGTCAAGCTGGCAGGGCAGGTGAAGATATAGATCTATATAGATCTATATATTATAACATATTTATAGCGATTTAAAGATAGCAGTGATGTCTAACATTACTCAGGTCGCTGTGACCAATTCCAAGCCCTGTTACAGTCCTGTTATACAGAGAAAGGTGTAGTAAAGTTGGGGTGGTACAGTACCAGTCAAAAGTTTGGACACACCTACTCATTCACTTGAATAGGTCCAAACATTTTGTTTCATCTGTGTTCTCTCTGTATATCCACTCTCACTCTGGCCTCTATGGCTGAAAGTTCTGATATGATTCTGGAGTAGTGAGATATTGTAATTCAGATCTTGAAGATCATAGAGAACTGTGAGAACATTCACTTTCTGGCTGTAATAGATCACTACTGCCCTCTACTGGCCCGACCTGTAAACTGACATCTGAGTTCACCAACCAGGAAGTCACAGATAGAAGCAAACCACTCCTACTTTGTAAACAATTCAAGTGAAACGAAACTCAACTCTTTCTTGGTCCATGTGTGTGTGTGTGTGTGTGTGTGTGTGTAGAAATGGCAGAGGGCATAAACTCAATCAGTTGTTCAATCTGTTTAGGTCTACTGAAGGATCCAGTGACTATTCCTTGTGGACACAGCTACTGTATGGTCTGTATTAAGGGCTGCTTGGATCAGGAAGATGACGAGGGTATCTACAGCTTCCCCCAGTGCAGACAGACCTTCATACCAAGACCTGTTCTAAACAGGAACACTACCCTGGCTGTAGTGGTGGAGAAACTGAAGACCAAATACCAAGCTGCTCCTCCTGATCATTATTCTGCTGGACCTGGAGATGTGGAGTGTGATTTCTGCACTGGGAGAAAACTAAAAGCCGTCAAGTCCTGTCTGGTGTGTCTGGCCTCTTACTGTGAGACTCACGTTCAGCCTCACTATGAATCTCCTGGATTTACTCTAAAATGTATCGTTTTAGAGTAAATCCACAATTCCTCATTGTGCTTACAAATCCTGTAAAATAATAAGACAATGAAACATAGAAAACATGTGACACAATGCTGAGTACACAGATATTACTATTAGAATAAATGGATTGACTAGAAACATCTTTCCCCAGAAACATCAAGAAACATCTTTCCCCAGAAAGTTTCTTTCACGGAGAAATAAAGAATTTCTCAGATGTTTTGCCATGAAGCCAAACTAATATGAACTCACTTGATTAACTTGTCATTCTGACCACTTTTCTGCCTCTGTCATTATGGCTACAATATGTGCATCACTGTCATTCTGGCACATTATTCCACAAAATTATTCTTTTTATGTCTTCAATATAAACTGCATTTGAGTTGTAAACATTTTTTTGACCGGCATAGCCACAGCCTTTTTTTAAAAGTTTTAATTTAATTTTCATATATTTTATATAACTTTTATATTTTTTATTTTATTGCAAGATCCCACATATCAAACAAATCAATAAAATCCACTATTTTTGTGGCAAACTAAAAATCAAGATTATTATTTGTTAGTGTTAACTTAGCTGGTCTCTGATAAATATACTGAATTCCATTGATTTGAATTTTTGCCTGGGGGAGCGAAGAAGAGTCTAGGTCGAGGCCAGGGCCTGCTGATCACCAACTCATGTACTGCGCCTTGGACTTGAGTGATGTGCATCTCATTGCGAACGGTCGGTCAACAGATGGCTGTGTCGACTTGTTCCCGAATCATTCTTGGGGTGCTAATCTGGGTGCTGTGCTTATTCTTGCAGATGCTTTGGCCGCACCAATGTTCATAGGCCACACAATATTTCAAACTTTTAACATTTATAAACATCTAGGAGTCTCTTTACATTTCTAAACATGTATGTCTCTGCAGAAACATTTGGGAGAGAAACATCAGAAATGCCTGAAGAGAATCCAGGAGAGAGTGATGGAGATTCAAGAACTGAGACAGTCTGTGGACTATCTGAAGGTGAGTTTTGTGGTTGCTATTTATACATTCAAACATAATTACATTTACAAGCTGTCTGTGGTCCTGGTCAAAGCCGAGTGAATTAGCTTGTTAAAATGTATGTCCTAACAGCGCTCTGCACAGGCAGCAGTGGAGGACAGTGAGAGCTTCTTTACTGAGCTGATACGCTCCATTCAGAAAAGGCGCTCTGAGTTAAAGAAACTGATCAGAGCTCAGGAGAAGGCTGAAGTGAGTCGGGCTGAAGGACTCTTGGAGCAACTGGAGCAGGAGGTTGCTGAGCTGAGGAGGAGAGATGTTGAACTGAAGCAGCTCTCACACACAGAGGATCACATCCATTTCCTCCACGTGACATCACTTTATCTTACGATACTCTGCAATGGCAACTTCTTGACTTCTTTCACAGGGAAAAGAGCTTGAATTTCAGTCACTGTTTGTCTTTCTCAAAACTGCCTACCGGTTTCCCCTTTCTCTGTAGAGTTTCCAGTCTCTCTGTGTCTCTCCTGGACCTGAGGTCTTACCCAGCACTAATGTCAATCCACACATCTCTTTTGAGCATGTGAAGGTATCAGTGTCTGAACTGAAACATCAACTACAGGATGTATGCAAGAAGGAAATAGACAAGATTTCTGGGAAAGGTTGGCCAAATTAATTTAAGAAAATTCAACAAAATGCTATAATGCAGTCCACAGTATTTTGGCAGAATGTTATGAAAACACATAAGGTTACCCATATAGAATGAATAGACAATATATATTTTCACCTGGAGCCTGTAGGCAATATATTGCAGCAAACACACAAAGGATTAAAATATTATTGTCTGACGTGTGTAAGTGGGTAATATTCATTGTAATATAAAAATGTTTCATATTTAGTACATTGCATTGTCATAACAACATAGAAGAGACAGGCTGATCTATCTAAGGTTTCACATACATGGGATATAAACATTTCTAAACACTTATACATACATGACGTGACTGACACACACAAGATCACACAGAAAGTCAAAAGCACGAGGTAATGCAGGAGAAAGGGAGTGAAGAGGAGGGGAGGACAAAGGGGGGAAGCAGGAAAGGAGCAGGAGAAGAAGTAGGAATGACTAGAATATCTGCAGTGAATCTATGTAGTTATCTAGTGAAGAGTTCCTGGTATCTTCTAATAGTCCATCTCCATATGAGTAATGATTTTAAACTAATTGTTAGTACATGGTGTCTACTTTTAGTTCTCTCCTCTAGTTACCTGTATGTAGATTACTAGTGGACATGATTAATGTGGACCTGTGATATGTGTCTGTCTGTCTCCATAGTGACTACAGTTCAGATTGAACCACCTGCTGAGCCCAAGACCAGAGAGGATTTCTTAACATGTGAGGAAATACAGTCACACACAGACAAACACAATCACACCAATGTATTTGCACTTTATGTGAACACACACAACGGTAGACAAAACCACATACACTCATAAACATAAACCGGCCTACATACTGAACACACACACACACACACAGTGTGACTGACTTTTTTCTTTTTCTTAGACTCCTGCCAGCTGACGTTGAATCCGAATACAGCAAATCAGTTTCTGTGTCTGTCTGAGGGGAACAGAAAGGTGACATGCACTGATAAGGTCCAGTCTTATCCAGACTGTCCAGACATATTTAACGTCTATAGCCAGGTGTTGTGTAGAAAGGGTCTGTCTGGAGTCAGTTACTGGGAGGTAGAGTGGAGTGGGGAAACAGTTGGTGTAGCCGTCTCATATAAAAAGATCAGCAGGAAAGGAAGAGGCTATGATTGTTGTTTTGGACGTAATGATCTGTCCTGGAGGTTATACTGCTCTACATCAGGCTGCAATTTCTGGCACAATAATAAGAAGACTGATATCCCTGTCCCCTGCTCCTTCAGAGTAGGAGTGTATCTGGACCACGAGGCAGGAACTCTGTCTTTCTACAGTGTCTCTGACACAGTGACCCTCCTCTACAGAGTCCAGACCACATTCACTCAGCCACTCTATCCTGGATTCTTAGCTTATTATGGAACTTCTGTGAAGATACTCACACCTATTCAGTGATATGTAACATGTAACAGTATGCTGGTACACCACATAGTTTTGGTGCATACATCTCACTTTGTCCTGTTTCATGTGGGTACTGTATGTATTGCTGTGGTGATTTGTTTGGTGTTGTGTAGTCTATTGTTTGCTGTTTAGTCCCTGTTTGACCTGTGTGTTTTGTTTGTCCCTGTGTCCCAGGGAAAAGTTTTTTTTTAGCATGTCGCCCTTGGGCATACACAACCCATTGGAAAACTCTGTCTAAAAACACTAGTTAGAACTGAGTGGACCACCCACTGTATTTTTGCATAGGTTAGTAGTTAGCTAAGCGGTTCTTGAGGCAGGCAAGTTCAGTTTAGGGGTTTTTGACTATATTATTTAATATAGTCAATATGGGTCCAGCTCAGCCCCTTTTCCCTAACCCATTTACCGTGTTTATAATAAATGTTTTATGTTTGACGGTAGCTTGGTGGTCTTTCGTTTGTTCTCCCTGTTCCTGTACACTACACTACTTTGCATGAGTTCATGTTACGGGTCTCTGTACCATCCACCCTAGACTGCTAGAGCCACGGGGTTCGTAACAAATGTATTGATCGCATTACTAGGAGACCTTGTTGATAAATGATTTATTGACTGTGGTTAATAAGTCTGGGGAAGGGAAGGGAACTCCCAGATTATTTTTGTGTGTCTTGTTTCTAATGTTCCTTTTTTGTTCTATTTGTATGTACTTCAAATTCCCTATTCCAGTTTTTTTTTTGTTGCTTTGGTTCTATTATCAATACAATGTTTTGGTCTTAAGTACAAAACTCCAAACCCATTCAATCTTGCATTCAAATCAAGTGATTTTGCTTTCATTTGGAATTGTAAACATCTTTCACCACACAATCATGGTTCAACCACTACATTTGGTGAAATATATTAAGTACCTGTACCAGAGGCGTTGCTAGGATCACAATACATTCGGGGCTTAGCCTTCAATTCACTGCCTAATTTTTAAACACCGAAGCCCTCCTGTGGCGTGGGTGGCGTCGACCCCAGGTTCCTCTCTCAGCTACCTGGACAGCAGATGAGGTGTACCTGGTATGGACCCAACCAGCGTGGCATGATGTCATGCAGTTGGTCTTCCGCACACCAGTAAACGTTGTCCAGAACAACAGGGGCTTTCCTCAGCTCCCCCCGTCTGTTGGAAGTTGCCTTCTTCATCTCGTGGCAGAATCATCAGGACTAGAATTAGTCCAGCTGTCAGGAACCAGGCATTACTGTAGACGCGCTGCATTACTGTAGACGCGGATTTTACAGGCATTACTGTAAAATCCGCTTGCAGCTATGGGACTGTGTGTGTGAGAGATCCATCTTATCTCAGCCCACCTCACAACTGTCCTTAAATCCAAACTCAGTCTCTCTTTGCTCCAACCAGTCCTTTATTGCTGAATCGCTTTCAAGTGTCCACAAACCACAAACAAAATCAAAAACAACAAATGTACCACACGGTCGCTTGTGTGAGGGAATTATAAACCATATAACCTATGGACAAATGTGTCTCACTCAGTGAAACAACCCTCAAGTTTGCATATGAACCGTAACCAAAATTAGCATTGTCACAGTCAATAGCCAAAGTACATTGTGACAACACAAACATCATGTCTTAATTAACCTCCTAAAGTGTAGGTTTTTTTCCAACTATGATGCATGTCTATGTTATTCCAAATAGTGGCGGTCAGCCAAAACCAAAATCACAACTTCCATTCATATTTCATGCATCAACATCAAGATTGTCCCAATTATTAACAATGGGGGGATGACTTTAGGTCTCTACCCTCACTACAAGTTGTTTGTAAAACCATACATTCCAACATGAAACCTATGGAGAGGAAAATATATTTAGCTTGCACTTAACGTTTGATTATCCCAAAATTGAATATACTCATGTTGGGAAAATTACCACAGGTGAGAGCAGTCTGAACACTTGAATTTAACCCTTAGTAATAGGTTACTTTGATTTAATGGGAAAGGTTGGTAGAGGCCCTCCCAGGGGGGTCTGCCCCCCTTCCTGGAGCCCAGGACTGTACCTACTGCTGGTAGGCCATAAAGGCCAAATGGATCGTGTGAAATGTTCATGAAACGTAAGTTTCCACACAATAACATCTGACACGGTCCCCAAACTATCTGTATTAATAGACGTCATGCTTTCAACTTAGCCAATATCCTACGTTAACTGAAGGTTCAGAGTCATTACCCCACTCATCTAATATTGTGGCTGTTTGTAAAAAAATTTGCTTATCCTATCAACACAGTAACAGCAGGGTGGAAAGTAAGAAAAAAATCTCAAGAAAGGTGATGTTAAGAGAAAACAGATGCATGATGTCACTAAAATCAAGGTACAATCGGTGAGTAATCCCAAGGACACTCAATCTAGATCTCTAAACACTGTCACGTCAATCTACCCCATTTGTACCATTTCAGAATTTAAACTCCAAAAACGAGTATCAGACGTTGGTCTTAAAACAAGTATAATCCCAGTTATCATTGTCAATACAAAACAAAGTGAAACTACATTATTTAACCAAACCCAATTCAACAGTTAAAATAGGACATCCAATTTTACGGGCTTTGGCTATTTTACCCTCTGTTGCAGGCTACGACTATATTGGATGTAAATCCAGTCTTCATGGGAAACAGCGTGTTTTCTTAACGTTAAAGACTCTCGCCATGTGGTTCTTCACTCTACTACTCCATACAAGAGAGAAACACAATATTTTAAACCTTTATAATGAAACCATGGGACCATATTTTACCAAATTAGGAAAGCATAATTGTACCAATTTCCAATTTATCACTCTGATTAAATTTAGGAAATTATTCTTGTATTGAATCCTAAGTTATCAGGCGAATACCTCCACGTGTGCCAGCCAACAGCACAACACTGGACGGCACATTTCAATTTCGCTGAGTCGGCGCTAAGGCAAAAGCCGAAAGAGTGGACCTCGCCCAAGAATCACAATAACGACGCAATGAATGCGTTCACCCAAGTGAACACCAAACAAAGCAAATCCTGGTGAATTCAAAAAACTTTCAGGTTAACAACAATCTTGGTGAACGAGATCAAATATTCCACCAAGGAATACAAAATGCAGCCAATCGGAAGCTTCGTGCACAGGGAATACCAAAAGGGAAAATGCATTTACTAGGTCGACCACAACCAGATATTCACAAATGCCTGGGACTTGGGTCATGATCTTATACAAATCAAAGAAAATCGGTGCGCGGGCATATGCAGCTTCATTAACTCTACTATTCGCCAAACCACAAGCTGTCCAACAACTTTGGCATTTTACATGAGCAATCCCTACTCCATCAGTGCTCTTTCTACGTGGTTGGAAATCAACCCGAGGTCTACTCACCGCTAGCCCACAGGACCGAATCTCCCCCACCTACGATACAGGTCCTACGAGGAGACATAGGGGCTCAATTGCCCTACTGTCAAAAAACAAACAAGACACCTTTCTCGCATTTCGCACAGACATTAGCACAGAAACCAATTCCCCCAATAGAGAGCTGTTGAAAATCTGGCACGAATCGCCCCGCAATAGGTTGACCGCATGGGAGTGTTACTAGTACTATCCGGACACGGAACAATGGCAGTTTCTTAACTACAGTAGCTATAACTGAAACACCCTAAAAAGAACTTCTATTAACCATACTTTCTCAAAACCATCTATCCTGACATACCGAAACCAACCACCTAGTTTACTAAATAATATGAAAGCTATAAATCCTGTATCTTCTAAATATGTCAGAGAAAACCAGGGTTGTGTTAAGGAATGATCTCACCGGTTGATGCTCTCTGGTCCATCTCCTCTGACTGTCATCACCCCTCCCTCAGGCGGTTTATCGTTCCTGCATGCTCCCTTTGGGTCGCTCGCGGCGAGGCCAGAGAGGTAGCCGGAACTGTCTCTATTCTTGCGGCAACACTACATCTAAAACAGCCGTCATCTTGATTCCCACGCGTTTCTTCCCAAACCCAATGTCCAGTCGAATGTCTAGTGGTAGCCATCATAAATTTAAACATAGCGGTTAGCATAGTCTCTTCCTCAACCCCGGGTCAGTAGACTTCTTTGGTTACTTTGGTTACTACTGTCCCCCTCAACCCCGGGTCAGTAGTAACCTCTGTTGGCTGGGCCAACAGAGGTTACATAACAGGTGTGTTCTTCTCCCCCCTTTTGATTCTCTTCTTGACCCACGTAGACTCTCCCAACACGTCCAAAGTGGAGCAAAACGGCCTACTGCATCACCATGTTCACAACAACAAAGTCCATAGAGCAACACGAGGCGGGGGCTATCTCGGTCACCAGCGGGGTTGGCTCCATCGATTTTAGAGAAATATGCTCCACCAATGCAGTGTCGCCGGGCGGGGTGGAATGATGCAAAATCCCAGGCCTCCCAGCGATCGGGCTTGCAGAACACCGCGGGAAGGCCGGGGCGGTCAGAGGCACGATCCATCCAACCTGAGCGAAAAGAACTACAACACAGAGATCAATTAACCCCACACAAACTTCCCTAAAGCTTCTATCAGTCACCACTTTCTACATACCGTAGCCTACACCTTCCAAACAACTTTCTATTATGCCTTCTACAACTCCCATACGTTACCTCGTCCATATTCCTCCAATCTGCCCAGTAGGCCATACATCCACCACCGAATGAAAACGCCATTAACCGGAAAACCTAATAACTCCCAAAGACAAATGCATTTGTTCACATGTCCAAACACCACAGTTACGGTATTTTTGCCGGTCCATCGCAAGTACGAGGGGCCGTCAAAAATGTACCACCGCACCAACCCATCATTAAACCCAGCAAACCTAAGCGTGGCGAAAACGCCGGATCCAGAACGAACACCATGGGGTCATCATGCCGCCACCTGTCAGCCTGGTACCTCGATTCACGTGCCCAGCACGCGTTAATAAGCTCATCAGCCCTTTCGCGAGATACTCCTTACACCGGTGTTTTACACAGTGGTCCAACCACCGTACTGTTAACAGTTTTAACCAAAGTGTGACTGCATTGTGCACTTACCTTCTGAGTTCAAAATTTTACCCTGGGTTTAGGCTCCAGAGACCCAGTCTCTAGCCGTGCACGGTTGACCCGCTAGGATATGATTTTGAGATACCAGGTTAAGTAACCAAAGAACAAGCCCCCAAAATGTGATGGTAATTCCATCAATAGGAACTCTAAAAGGAGTAAGTACAGAGACAAAATTCTCTTGACACAATTAGCAGTTTATTTGCAAATAGAGAGATGCGTCAAAAGCTTACAAAATAATCCTTTGAGGAATCTCTGAGGAAAATACATGAACAGTCAGTATTTATTACAGTGTGTGGTAGGGGTGTGGTAAGTTGCTGCACAGCCGTCCTAACTCAATAAAACACATTCCCTTTGTTCTATCACTACCTAGATTTCACCCAAGTGGCAGGCTGTCCTCCCCCACATGGGTAACCTTTTCAACTCTGAAAAGGACATACAGCATCTGGACAGACAATAGATACTCTGATGGTTTATACTGATAGACAATTAATGGATAACCCAATGACCTTCTGAGACCATCAAATGATGACCAAAAAACACCGGATCCCCCTCTCCTACATTCATTTTCTTATCTAAACATGGGGACTCAGTACCTTTAACTAGTAACCCAGTGTAGTGTGTGAACGGCCTGCGCACTGGTCACCAACTATCCTCCTGGATATCTATTCTCTGGTAGATTTTCAACCAAACCTTCTGACAAAGAAGTTAGATTAAGTCGCTATGTGTAACTGTTTTTGTGAAATAAGTGTGTGATGGAACATTGCCTATTACTGATCTATTTATTAAACTCAGATTTAATGAAGTTGGTTATTAACACCACTATGGCTTAAAAGCCCTTACGGGAAATGTTACTTCTGCTCAATAACCAATATGCTGTCCATTAATAAAATATTAATATATTGTGTGCCAATGAAATTGTGAATTTCCTCATGCTAAGCTAATACCAGTGTTTTTGCATTTCACTGGTAGAAAGAGACAATGTACTTTTCCTGGTTATATGTAACCTACAATATCCAGAAATCATGGGGATGTCTAGCTCTTCTTGTAATCATAAAAAAGAGCCGTACATCAGGGCTGTCACAGTCGAGGAGGCAAAACACAGGCGCAGAGTAGGGATAGAACAAAAGAACCCGAAGCTCCCAAGCACTGTTCAGTTTTCCGAGCTCTACTGTTTCGATTCAGTGTACCAGAAGTGTGCAATACACATTTCCCACTGGCTAATGACATTTCGGAAATGTCACGCTTCCATAATGTGCACAATGCTGCACTTAAATTTTTTATTAATAGGCCTAATTATAGACAATATCAACATTGTATGACAACCTTAAGATATGTCCCATTAGCCTTATTTGAAATGGTGATATGTTCAGGCAACTATGGATTAAGAACTTCCAGTTCTGACAATGCCTCTGCATTCACTACGTAGTTTTTTGCTTTTTACTTATTACTGTTTTCTGTTTTGCTCATGCTGCACTGTCGTTCATACAGTACGATCCACTAGCACTTATTGAAATTTGTTCATCATTGAATATGGGCTTTTTCACTACTCCCTGGAGCAATTGCTGTAATTCTTTTGTTCTGCCGCCGATTTGTTTACCAATACATAGATCTCGGATGAGATACTGCAATCCGCCATTACCGAGCATTTTAATGTTCAATCCCTGGACAATAAAATTAACTACACACACAGATTAACTTTCAGAGAGACGTCGCAAACTGCTGCATGCTAGTGTTTCTAGTCCCGACTCGACTATCACCCCTGCTGGTTTTTCTATCTACCGGCAGGACAGAACCTCAGAATCAGGTCAACGTAAGGGCGGAGGGGTCTGCATTATGGTTAACTCTCGCTAGGGCACGGATGTTGCAGTACTTTCAATGCAATGTTCACCAGACCTGCAGCTACTGACTGTAAAGGTACAGCCCTTCTATCTTCCCCCGGAATTCAGCTCCGCTATTCTCACAGCAGTTTATATACCCCTGCAGGCGGATAAAACGCCCGCGCTGGAGGACCTATATGGAGTAATTAATGGACCAGAAGAGGCTCACCCAGAGGCAGCCTCTATTGTTGTTGGCGACTTCAATACGGCAAATATGAGGAAAGTTTTGCCAAAATACCACCAGCGCATTAACATGAGGACCGCCAAATGCCTACGGGAATTGGCATTTGAGTTTGTAATTAAAATAAAACTGCCATTTTGAAAGCTAAACCCTCCTCCTTCCAAGACTTTTCCTAAATGGCTGTATATTACATTGGTACGTTGTCAGAATTCCAAACTCACAAACGGAAAACTATTTAAAGACTATTTACCTGTTTTTTTTCCCCTAATTTTCCGACTTCATCAGCCAATAGCCTGCGGCACTTACTGTTGGTGCCCAGGCAGCCCGCTAATGGTACCCAAATGGAGCTAATCACCCCTCACAGAAGGCATGACATCAATGGATGAATGCGAGATACTCCCAGATGAATGATAGCATCTTGGTTGAATTTGAATGAACTTACAAATGAAATACAAGATTTCCATGACCATTCAACAATTAGTCTATTATTGAAACATAATACAAATGATATAGGCTACTTGCCAATTCAACGTATGTATCACAAATTATCTCCTATATTATCAATAGGAGATTTAGCATTCATCAAATGTAAATCTAAAATGTAAATCTAAATAATTGTTCACGACACGAAATACCAGACATTCTTTAGCAATCACCAATTCAACAAACTTTTACATTACATTTGTTACTGTTTTCATTAGGAGAGAAAAACAAAAACACATTTTCTTTGCTTATTTGACTGAAGGGTAAGATTGTACAAATGTATTAGGCTAAATAATTATTCACAAAACGAAATACCAACTCTCACCAATTATCAATTCAAGAAACCTATTACACATTACTGTTAGTCATCAATAAAATAGACAAATTACTTTTCTATATTTTCATGTAGGCTACTGTAAATCATTCTTTGAAATTGTGTTACATGTCGACCTCAGGAACCTCATTGCTGTTATCCCTGAATTTCAGTTGCACATGCTACCTTGCACCTTCAATTTGCACATTCATACATCCCACTTATAATATACATTGTCCTTAATTGTTTCACTTGTAATATTTTTGCATTTCGTTATACTGTACTTGTACTTGTTCTGTGACAATAAACTAATATAGTTTATTGTCACAGACAATAAACATCTAATCTAATCAATTGAACAGCAATGAAACAGTAAGGACGTCAATGGATGAATGGGCGATAACCCCCTGATCAACCCAGACACACCTATGCATGTGACTGAAGTGTAATGATGAAGAGTGATGATGAGGGCAGAAATTGTGTATAATCTGAACACCTCTGATCAAGTTAGATAATGAGACACCTCCAATGCCTGAGCCTCCTCGCAAAAACAAAGGAACTAACCAACAGTGACCGCAAAGGCCACTGTGAGACAGGAGTCTGGGAGGGACGACACGATTTGGGTAGAAAAGAGCATTGAGAGCACACCAGGAAGACGACCTTCACAGAATATCCTCACCGAGAGTCCAGGCCCAACAACATAAGCCAGAACACACATTGGCAATGCACTTGACAGACTTCTTTGTATGTTTGACGTGCAGATGCTGCAGCACATCAGAGATTGTACTGTTACTCGTGTGCACAGAAAAGGAGAGAGTGTCTGTGGATGAACTCAAAGCATTCATTGCGCTCTTGTATGTCCGCGGCGCATACAGTGGGAAGTGCATGGATGTGGACTCATTTTGGTCTGATCAATAGGGGATGGACTTTCTCAGAGAGACCATGCCACGCATCCGCTTCAGAGAGATTATGAAACATTTTTCTATATTTTATCAAGTAGTCAATTTCGTTATTCCTGTAGGCTACTGTAAATCATCCTTTGATAATCATTCTGCTAATCGAATTTACAAATAAAATTAATTGAATAATACACTGCAATGTTTTTGTTTGAAGAGGAGTTATAAGCTGTAGTAATGCGGATCTGGTGTGCGTAATGATGGGAAGTCCAAGGTGATGTGATGAGCAACAGGTGTGCGTAATAGTGGAGATAATGGAGACATCCTACCATCTTTCTGAATTTTCTCATCTTATTTTACTGAAGATTAAGATTCTGCAAATGTATTACACTAAATAAGTATTCACGAAACTAAATACCAACGATCACTAATTATCAATTCAGTAAGTGTATTACACGTTACTGTTTTTCATCAATACAATCGACAAATGACTTTTCTATATTTTCATGTAGGCTACTGTAAATCATAATTTGAAATTGTGTACATTCTTTTTCAGTTGTTACATGTACATGTCTACCTCAGGAACCTCATTGCTGTTATCCCTGCATTCCAGTTGCACATGCCACCTTGCACCTTGCACAATTTGCACATTAACTGCATACATCCCACGTATACATTGTTCTTAATTGTTTTACCTGTAAATTTTTTGCACTCTTCTATTTGCACTTCTGGTTAGATGCTAACTGCATTTTGTTATACTGTACTTGTAGTTGTTCAATAATAATAAAGTTGAATCTAATCTAATGAATAGCAATAAAATAGCAATGGCATCAATGGATGAATGGGTGATAATCCCCTGATTAACCCAGACCTGCCAACCCAGACCTGCATTTGACTGAAGTGTAATGATGAAGAATGATGATGAGGGTAGAAATTGTTTATATGACAGAATTCAGGGGTCATATCACAAAATTTGAGTTTGTCTTTTTACATTTTATAAAGGTTCAGATTCAAAGCTTGGTAATGGTACTGTATATAATACAATACTGTTTGATAAAGTAATGGGAAAGATATGCTGCTTTAAAAGTTGATAATCTGCTCTGCTTAGTTCTGAGAAAAAAGGCTTGAAAAACTCACACTTGCCAGAGAGCCGGTCTTTGTTTACATCCATTCAGCGTGGTTCACACCGTCTTAAGCCTTAACCCCACCCAGCTATTTAAGTATTCAAATGGGGACACTCTGGCCTTGTGCTAAACTGGTCTGGTTGGTCTCTAGTAAACACAAACAGTAGTGAACGGTAAAGTGACTTAGCAGCAGGGTTCATAATAAATAATAGCAGCAATGTAAGTGCAGATAATTTGAGTGTAGGTGGACAGCCACTGAGCCGTTTAGCAGTCTTACTGTACTGATGGACTGGGTTGTCCATATCACGCATCAGAATCAGAAAGAGTATCATTGCCAGGCAAGTTTCACAACAAACAAAAGTGACTTGCTCACTTTTGTGAAGACAATGTAATCATAATAGCTAGGCATAATCACACGCACCTGGATGAATGACTCGTCAATCAGATAGATTATTATCAAACAAAGTAACTTGCTCACTTTTGTGAAGACAATGTAAACATAATTGCTAGGCATATTCACACACACCTGGATGAATGACCGGTCAATCAGGTACCTCCTTATTAGGCTGGAACGCTTCAAAATTCACCCACACCTGAAAAACCACTAAAGAACGCTGGCTGAGCTGGAATGCTAGCACGAGGCCATAGCAAATAAATTAAATCAAACATTCGCTGAGCCTCTCGTGGCATTAGTGCTAATAATTCCATTCCCTCAAAATGGCACCAACAAATGTGTCCATATTTATTTTACACCTACCATCGCTTCTTAAGACCAAACTGAAAAAAACATTCTGATATAGAATGTAAACATACGACCCTCTATTGTATCAATTGCGATTACATCTGGGTAACCTGCAAGTATTTTAAAAAATCGCAACTCCTGAATATTTCTAGTCTAGCATTTTGATTACAAGGAATGGCACGGCCAAATCAAATTTTATAAAAAGAGGAGATTGTCTTGATTAAAATGATGCCCCACGTATAGAAATTCAATATGATACATTTAGAGGTTTTCACCTAAATAGACCGCATGTCTCTCCATTGGAAGAGGTCCAAGGGAAAAAGGCTTTTAGGCAGTAGCTGGATTGCAGTGAATGGCGCAGCCCAAACATATTTAGTTATGAAGCTGAGATTGTCGTGATTAAAATGGTGTGGGACTTCAAAAAATATATATATATACTTTGAGATTATGGTATGAATTACACAGGTAGATCTGCACATCTAGCCTTTTTCCATAGGATAGCATTGGAGGAGCAAGTTCAGAAAAATGAATCGGTATTTCTGAGATTTTAAAGGCTAACTGTAGATGATAATGAATTTTAATGAAACAATGTAAACATGATAGCTAAGCATAATCACACACAACTGGATGAATGGCTGGTCAATCAGATAGCTTATTATCAACCTAAAAGACTTGCTCACTTTTGTGAAGAAAAGCTAGCTACCCAACGATCAAGCTAGAAACCAGGAAATGTTAGCTAGCTGGTAAGTTTAAGTCATTACCAAGCCAGCTAATGTTAACAGTAACATCAGTAGCTATAGCTAGATAACTAGCAATGCAAAGGATTTTGACAAATTTCTGAAAAGGAATTATATGTAGCTAGTAAGCAAACTTTAGACTTTAGACCCAATACATGTACAGTAGGAATGTTTCGCGGCAGATGGAACATCCTCTGATTTCATACGAAGTTATTTTGGTCTGTTGGCTTTGTTTACTACGTTCTTTTCTACACTGTTCCAAGTCAGAGGGTCATGGCATCATAGTTCTCCAGAAAGAATTCTCTCAAAACGTGTTCCCATTCAGATTTGTTGAAAACGCCAACTAACTTCAGGGCAGTGATATGGTTGAGAGTTCTAGCAACGCATTCACACTGGTCCATGTTTGAAAATCCAAACATGGACCAGTGAGTCTATTAGCATGGCACATCTTGACGTGGCAATATTTGCCCACTCTTCTTTGCAAAAGCGCTCCAAATCTGTCAGATTGCGAGGACATCTCCTGTGCACAGCCCTCTTCAGATCACCCCACAGATGTTCAATTGGATTCAGGTTTGGGCTCTGGCTGGGCCATTCCAAAACGTTAATCTTCTTCTGGTGAAGCCATGCTTTTGTCGATCTGGATATGTGCTTTGGGTCGTTGTCGTGCTGAAAGGTGAACTTCCTCTTCATCTTAAGCTTTCTAACGGACGCCTGAAGTTTTTGTGCCAAAATTGCCTGGTATTTGAAACTGTTCATAATTCCTTCCACCCTGACTAAGGCCCCGGTTCCAGCTGAAGTAAAACAGCCCCAAAGCATAATGCTGCCATATAATTCCTTTCTGAAAAGGAATTATATGTAGCTAGTTAGCAAACTTTAGACTTACCCAAATACATGCACAGTAGGAATGTTTCGCGGCAGACGGAACATCCTCTGATTTCATACGAAGTTATTTTGGTCTGTTGGCTTTATTTCCTACGTTCTTTTCTACACTGTTCTGAGTCAGAGGGTCATGGCATCATTGTTCTCCAGAAAGAGTGGTTGAGAGTTCTAGCAACGCATTCACACTGGTCCATGTTTGAAAATCTCGGGATTGAAATGATAGAGACCAAGTAGTCACGTTATGACAGAAGCCGGTGATTTGTCAGACCAATCAGAACTCAGTATGTCAGCATGTCCAACCCCTTCATTATCTTAGCCAATCATGTCTAGCAGGAAAAGTCCTGTATTTTCCTCGTTAAACAAGGCTTTGAGTTTAAAATGTAACCGTTTTTACACCAAACACCAAATTTACACACCCAATACTGTGGGACTGAATGTACTATTGCGGGTAACATGATTTTTGTTGAACGCAAAATGTCAGCATATCTTCCTCCACAAATTCCTCTTATTGAGGTTACCCTTTTCAATGGTCTTCATTATTCATTCATCCTTACCATTACTTTGAATACACCACTCCAGGGTAACTACAATACGTCTAAATCATACGTCATATTACATTTTGTCCAGCAGATGTCCCTGCTGTGCACTGTGTTGGAAAGCTTCAAGCAATGAAGCATTTTTGCCCGACCGCGTAAGCGGAACAGGCCAAAAAGAGCGAATGTCTCTTACTGAGTGAGTGAGTGACTGACTGACCGACCGACGACCCCTTGTTAAATAGCTTAGTGGTTAGAGTTGCAGACTAATAAGCCAGAGGTCCCGCGTTTGAGCCTCGTAACAGTCAAAATAAATGATGCATTAGGATTGGTTCAGGATAGACAAAAACTTCGCTGGCTACAACCCTCAGTAGCTACGTCATAGTAAACCTAGTTATCGTCACCTGTATTGATAGTTATTGTATCAATGTCATTCACGAATGAGAGAAAAACTAATGTTGTTGTGCCATTAAATGAAATGGCTTTGGCAGTGTAAAGTTCACCTTCAGTATCGCTAGCAATTGCTCAATTCTTATGACTATTCCAAGTAGTAAGTTAGTAGATAAGTAAGTTAGTAGATCATCTTGGACCACAAATTACACAGTATAGCAATGACAATCAACCACTGAACTCACTGTTTAGTATTATCAGTACATTATTTGTGAATCAGGCGGAGTTCCCTATAACTCTGCCTGTGATTTAATATTTAAAATGATATACATAAATGTCTAAGTTCCTAGAAACTCTGCAACTTAAAGTTGCACCTATGCCTTAAGGAGCTGAGGGACCCACCATCAGGGAAAGGGGTGGAGGCAGGAGAGGTCACTGCTGAGGGACCCACCATCAGGGAAAGGGGTGGAGGCAGGAGGGGTCACTACTGAGGGACCCACCATCAGGGAAAGGGGTGGAGGCAGGAGGGGTCACTGCTGAGGGACCCACCATCAGGGAAAGTGGTGGAGGCAGGAGGGGTTACTGCTGCCACCTGGCAGTGGTACGCCACAATGGATGCAGCACTCCGGGGGCAGGACTCTATTCATCCGCCCATGGTAGTTGCTGCAAACATTACATCCACTGCAGGTGCCTCCTCCTCTGCCACTGCCAGGGTGAGAGCAAGGCCAGCAGAGAGAAGGTGGGCAGGTGAACTCCTCAACTTCCTCAAAATACAGGCAGAGAAGGAAGAGGAGAGAGGCAGGTTCTTGAAAGGGAAGAGCCGAGGGAGAGGGCAGCAGCTGCCAGAAGAGAGATATATCTCACTCTGCCTGATTAATGAAGGCTCTGGTAAAACAAAGTAGATGTCACATCAGGAAAGTGTAAATTCACATAACAACTAATAACTTAAACTGATAAATATTAAGCAGTTCCATCAGTAATTTGCTATTTTCTTTATTTGTAAAAACTATTGAGTAAAAACTTGTGAACGGATCTATAGAAAACTAGTGTTCTACATAAAATGCCGTTTGGCTGGCACCACAATGTACAGTGGATATAAAAAGTCTACACACCCCTGTTAAAATGGCAGGTGTTTGTGATGTAAAAGAATGAGACAAAGATAAATCATGTCGGTACTTTTTCCACTTTTAATGTGACCTATAATGTGAACAATTCAATTGAAAAACAAACTGAAATCTTTGAGGGGGAAACATGAAAAATAAAAACCTTACAATAACCTGGTTGCATAAGTATGCACACACTCTTATAACTGGGGATGTGGCTGTGTTCAGAATTAACCAATCACATTCAAACTCATGTTAAATAGAAGTCATTACACACCTGCCATCATTTAAAGTGACTCTGATTAATCACAAATAAAGTTCAGCTGTTCTAGTAGGATTTTCCTGACATTTTCTAAGTTACATCTCAGAGCAAAATCCATGGTCCGCAGAGAGCTTCCAAAGCATCAGAGGGATTTCATTGTTGAAAGATATCAGTTAGGAGAAGGGTACAAAAGAATTTCCAAAGCATTAGATATACCATGGAACACAGTGAAGACAGTCATCATCAAGTGGAGAAAATATGGCACAACAGAGACATTACCAAGAACTGGATGTCCCTCCAAAATTGATGAAACGTCACGAAGATAACTGGTCAGGGAGGCTTCCAAAAGGCCTACAGCAACATTAAAGAAACTGCAGGAATTTCTGGCAAGTACTGGCTGTGTGCTACATGTGAAAACAATCTCCCGTATTCTTCATATGAATAGGCTATAGGGTAGGGTGGCAAGACGGAAGACTTTTCTTACAAAGAAAAACATCCAAGCCCGGCAGAAGTTTGCAAAAACAAACACCAAGTCCCTCAAAAGCGCGTGGGAAAATGTGTTATGGTCTGATGAAACCAAGGTTGAACTTTTTGGCCATAATTCCAAAAGGTATGTTTGGCGCAAAAACAACACTGCTCATCACCCAAAGAGCACCATACCCACAGTGAAACATGGTGGTGGCAGCATCATGCTTTGGGGCTTTTTTTCTTCAGCTGGAACCGGGGCCTTAGTCAGGGTGGAGGGAATTATGAACAGTTCCAAATACCAGGCAATTTTGGCACAAAACCTTCAGGTGTCCGTTAGAAAGCTGAAGATGAAGAGGAAGTTCACCTTTCAGCACAACGACCCAAAGCACACATCCAAATCGACAAAAGCATGGCTTCACCAGAAGAAGATTAACGTTTTGGAATGGCCAAGCCAGAGCCCAGACCTGAATCCAATTGAACATCTGTGGGGTGATCTGAAGAGGGCTGTACAAACAAAATAAAACCTTTTCCAAACATACAAAATTCAACAAAAACAATCACAGAAAACCTCATATTGATCCTCCATTAGATTTTTGCCGTACCGTGTAAGCGGAGCCAGCTGAGAAGAGCGAATGTCTCTTACTGAGTGAGTGAGTGAGTGAGTGAGTGAGTGAGTGAGTGAGTGAGTGAGTGACTGACTGACTGACTGACTGACTGACTGACTGACTGACTGACTGACTGACTGACTGACTGACTGACTGACTGACTGACTACCCCTTGTTAAATAGCGTAGTGGTTAGAGAAGCGGACTTGTGAACTATAGGTCCCGAGTTCGTATCTCCTTGCAGGCGATGCGATGTATGCATAATGAATTATTCTGTATAGACGAAAACTTCGCTGGCTAAAACCGTTAGTATCGACATTATAGTAAGCTTGAAATAGAACAGTTTACAGTTATATTGCGACTGTTTCTGGTGGATTTTCGAAGTACGCATCCGTGCATGCGTTTTGGGTCAGGATAGACAAACACATTTGCCGGCTTAATATACACTAGTTACGTTATAGTAAGCCTTAACTGAAACTGTATACGGTTATATTGCGACTGTTTCTGGCATGGAAAAGTTCATCTTCAGTCTCCCTAGCAATTGCTCAATTCTTATGATTATTCCTCGGAAGTTAGTAGATACTAGTAAGCCTATTACTGACTAATAAGCTGTTAAAATGGCCAGTGGCAAAAGCAATTCATAGACGCTATGGTGGAGGTAAACTTAATAAACGTTAGTCAGTTTAACCCAATCCTCAATGGAGTCTAGCGACTGCTGAAATGTTTAATGCCATGGCGTAGTGGTTAAAGACAGTGCCTCTTTAACCACAGAAAAAAGTATGTTGTTTTGTCATGAAAGAAAAAAATATGTTCTTATGCCATGAAATGAAATAGCTTTGGCAGACTCGCTAGCAATTGCTCAATTCTTATGACTATTTCAGTAAGTTAGTAGATACCGGTAAAGCTTATTACTGGCTAATACGCTGTTAAAACGGCCAGTGGCAAACGGCATACATAGACGCTATTTGTGGTGGAGGTAAACTTAGTAAGAAACGTCAGTCAGTTTAACTGTAGCAATGTCATTCATGAATGGCCAATTAACTATTTAAACAGCCAGTGGCAAAAGAGGATTTGTTCAGGATATACAGATGCCGGGTGTCAGTATAGACAAGAGGCTATACTGACAGCCAGCAAACGTACAGCTCCGTGGTGTAGTGGTTAACGACACAGCCTTTCACGTGGGCGATGCGGGTTTGAACCTTGAGATGGCAACGCTTTATATTGTGGGCCGGCTGAACCAGGCTTGCCTGGTTTCTTGTTAAAATGGCCAAGCGACACCAGAGTATTTAACTTTGTCTCAGTTTGGTCTGGAGCTTGTTCCATAGATAAGGAGCGAAGCAATTGAAAGCAGTGGTACCCAACACTGTGGAGAAGAAGTGTTTTGTAAATAAACAAGAGAGCATGTTTCTCACATCTCACAGATAGAGAGGCCTAACCAACATGTTGATTTAATATAGAGTGATTAGTATACAGTAACTACCACCAGTGGTAAACCTGAGTACACAGTTGTAAATAGCATCCAGGGGTTTTAATGTGGTTGCAAAAGCATGCATATAGATAATTTTAGACGGACATGAAAGTATACTGAACAATTTGTCTTCTATTAACAGAGAACAGACACGCCATGTTTCATTAAAGGAATGAGCGTAAGACAACACATCATGATAACAGCATTCATGGTAACATAGACCTGGTAGCAGACAATATAAAACAATACAACAGGAGGCAGACATGATCAGACATTAGACAAAGACAACAACAAGACAACATGACAGAACTACAATAAACAGGCACATCTCATGAAGCAGTTACAAACATCTGTAAATTTGTTATTGATCAGGTCTTTTAAAGTGCCAATAGTGACAAAAATACATTGTATTATATTTTTGTTGTGGTTCCAATCCCTACTGTAGGGGCGGTAAGGATTTTAACTGGATGTGAATAGCAGAACAGATTCTTTATGTGGAGGAGGAAGGCTGGAGTAGATTCCAGATAGATGGAAGTGAGGCTTAAAAGGTTTTTGTAAAAAAGAGTTAACCATGCACCTTGAATAAAAATGTACATTGATGGACAGTATATGGAGCTTTAAAGTGTCTTATCTTGGGTCAATTGGATCCAATCCAGGCCCAGTCACAGTCCTGTTATACAGACAAAGCTGCCGTTAAGTTGGGAGATCATTATTTGTTTGACCTGCATTCTCTCCCTGCATTCACTTTTTGTCACTCTGGCCCCTCTTGTTGAACGTTCTCTTAATTTTTCTGGGATATTGTTCTGAAATGGGGAGAGATAATGATTCTGGTCTTGAGGATCACAGAGAACCACAGTATGAGAACATTCACAGTCTGGGCGTGATAGAACAATCATTCCCTCTACTGACCAGACCTGATATCTGTTGATTGAGTTCACCACAGAACCAGGAAGTCACCGATCAAAATCAAGGCACTCCTCTGAACAAATAGTTCCAGGAAAACAAAACTAATATCTGGTTCTTTTGCTCTGTTTGCATGTGTCTGAAAAATGGCAGAGGCCTTGGAGTCAATAATTTGTTCAATCTGTTTAGATCTATTGAAGGAGCCAGTAACAATTCCCTGTGGACACAGCTACTGTATGAGCTGTATTAAGGGCTGTTTGGATCAGGAAGTTGACGAGGGTATCTACAGCTGCCCCCAGAGCAGACAGACCTTCATCCCAAGACCTGTTTAAATAGGAACACAATGTTTTCTGAAGTGGTGGAGAAACTGAAGAAGAGAAGACTCAAAGCTTCTCCTGATCATTATTATGCTGGACCTGGAGATGTGGAGTGTGATTCCTGCACTGGGTGGAAATTGAAAGCCGTCAAGTCCTGTCTGGTGTGTCTGGGCTCTTACTGTGAGACTCACCTACAGCCTCATTATGAAGTAGCTCCATTACAAAAACACAAGTTGGCCCAAGCCTCCACAAAACTACAGGAGAAGATCTGCTCTCATCATGACAAACTACTGGAGATTTACTGTCATACTGATCAACAGTGTATCTGTTATCTATGTACAATGGATGAACATAAAGGTCATGATACAGTCTCAGCTTCATTAGAAAGGACTGAGAAACAGGTAAGATGTGCACTACACAGTTGGATATAACATAGTATTTCGTGAGTTTGTTAATATGCCTCATTATAATGGATGTCTTTTAGTCAAACATAGCAGCTACACCGTGGATGGACTAGGACATTTTCAGGAGGTAATCGGTACTTAACTTAAAATTGTCTATTTTTAAATTGGTTAATTAGACCAGAGTGTCATGCATTTAATCAAATAGTAACTGGATGCCTCGTTACCTGTCTGCCTGCTTATAATATAGTACCTCGGTCACGTGACTCACTGTAGGAGTGATCCATTTTACCTTCCTTCTATGTTGTGTGTGTATCTTGAGCAAGCCATCAGTTGCCTGTGAAATTAAAAAAAAAATGTACATTGTGAATCACTGTTAGGTCATCAAAATGAAGCGTTAAATACTTTCTGTATGGGCGGGTAATACTTGGGTATACTTTATTGTTGTTACATATACTTATTGTTGTTCTTTTTTACCTTGTTTTTATTCCCAATTTCATGATGTCAAATTTGTGAGTAAGGTCCTGTTTAATCGCAGCAACTCCCAGTGGATTTGGGACAGTTGATGTTGAGATATGTGTATTCCAAAACACATCCGATACCATTCAGATTTCCGTCGCACTGCTCGGCCTATCTGGAAGTTTAAACTGGAATCGTTACGCACCAGAAGGAATGCTCTTTTCAGGCCTTCTACCTTGATTAAGTTCACAGGCAGCCAAAGCGCCATGTGGAGTAGCTAGAACACAATGAGGCAAAGCATTCATATTTGATTACTGCGAGGCAATGACTGTACAGCTGTTTAGCCTATGCTTTTATTTATAATTAAATTATATGATTTAAGGGCTTACAGTTGTGCCAACACAAAGATCTGCAGGCCCACCCACCATGCATTTTTGGATTGTGAAACTCTGAAGTCAAAGTCTGGTCTGTCATATCTGCTTCACAAGATTTCCCAGAAGTCTCGACATGTTGAGGTTTAATAAATTTAGAAAACATTAATATCTTCCTAGACTCCCACACATGCTGTCAACTATCTTCAGTCTCTTTCACTGAAACGAATGACTCTGAAACCAATTAAAACCAGAAAACCTATTATAAATCGTTAGTTATATTTATATATGATTTATTTTTCTGTAGAAACAATATTGGGAGAAATGTCTGAAATCCCTGAAGAGAATCCAGGAGAGAGAGAAGAAGATTCAGGAGCTGAAACAGGCTGTGGACTCTCTGAAGGTGAATGTTGGGACTGCTGTGTACATATACAGTGCTGCTTGAAAATATTTGAACTCTGCAGGGAAGGACATTATTTTTGTATATTACAATAATTTTGTAAAATCCTTATCTAAACCCTAATTAGTAAGCAAATTAAGGACAGCAGCAAAAATATAAGATACATTAGTTAATTTAACGAAGTTTTTGCACACATTTCATGTGTGCAAAAATATCTGAACCCCTTCATTCAGTAGCTTGTGGCACCTACATTAGCAGTGATATCTTTGAGTAAATGTCTCCAACAATTGATAATTAGTCTCTGACATCTTTTTTGAGGGACTTTTGCTCCAGATCTTGATATTCCCTCCACCATGCTTGACTGTTGGGATAAGGTTCTTTTGGTGGTAGGCAGTGTTTTCAACAAACAGCAGTTTTGACTGTGACCAAAATTGACCATTTTGGATTGGATCAGGTGGTCTCTTGCAAAGTTAAGATGCTTCTTTTAAGCAACCAGCACATTAATGTAATTTCGATTCAGTGTTCTTCTCATTTTTGAAGCATGCACAGTTATCTGAGATGAAGCAATGGAGCTCTGCAAATCTCCAGATGTTATGTTTGGGTTGGCATTTACCTGATCTTGGGGATATTTTAAATGGTCATCCACTTGGTGTGTTTTGAATTCACCAGTATGGGTAACACAAAACTGACCAGGTTTTATATCTCTATTCATCTGAGTCCTGCCCAAACTCTTTCCTACAGATCCCTCCTTTGATTGGTTCATTTGGTACCCAGTGATTTACCAACTTGACTCTACTTACCTACTTGATTTAATCAACGCAACTTAAGGTTCTGTCGTGGAATTACTTGAACTGATGTATTCTTAATTCTATGTATAAAGCAGTTACTGGTTAAAGTATTGAGTGAATGGTAAAATACCCCACATTTAGACAGGAAAAAGAATGTGGGAAAGAGGGATCTGGTTTCTGTCTATTTTTATGGTAATCATTGAATGGTATCAGTAGATCAGGTGTGTGAGTGCTAGGGCAAAAACACGTGCACCCCTTTGGGTCCCGAGGACCAGGATTAATAAACACTGCAGTAGATCATTGGGTCCTCTGACCATTTGTTAATAAACCAACAAGGGTATCTGTTCTTTGTTCTTCAGGAATGTAGCCAGCTCTCTTGAATGGGTCATTTGCAATGATCCTGTTGCCCCTTGGGGGAAGTAGAGGCAATTTCCCATTTGGATAAACACCTAGGACAGGATAGAGGAAGACACACAACTGGGGGTAGGAAGGGATAAAGGAACATAATGTTGCCTTTACAGGATGAATATGCAGATTCTTAGTCCCACCTCTTGGTTGTATAAGTATTGTTGATTCTCTAGTTACCTCAGAGATCTTGCTGACATTGTTTCTGTGTGTATCTCTCTACTTGCAAATAAACTGCTAATTGTGCCAAGATAATTTTGTCTCTGTACCTACTTCCTAAAGAGTTCAAATCAATAGAATTGCTATTACAGTTAATTTATTGTAGCACCTGCTCAAATTTTTATTTTGTTTTTAGTACTACAGACATTTCCTCTCAACCAACAAATGGAATTGGTAAATATAAACCTATTTCTGAATTAACAAATATTCCATAGTGAAAAAAAAATCTATAATTGTACAAGGGTTCACATACTTTCAAGCAGCACTGTATATTTACATGTAGAGATTGTCTGTGCTCCTGGTGAGAGCTGAGTCAATGAGTTTGTTAAAATGGACCTCCTTCACTCTCTGTGTCCTAACAGCACTCTGCACAGGCAGCAGTGGAGGAGAGTGAGAGGGTCTTTACTGAGCTGATCTGCTACATTGAGAAAAGATGCTCAGGGTTGAAGGAGCTGATCAGAGCTCAGGAGAAGGCTGAAGTGAGTCGGGCTGAAGGACTCTTGGAACACCTGGAGCAGGAGGTTGCTGAGCTGAGGAGGAGAGATGTTGAGTTGTAGCAGCTCTCACACACTGAGGATCACAACCTCCAGGTAATATCACTAACTTACCTTAAAATACTAAAATGGCTAGCCGTTGACCTGTTTCCAGTTGAAATGGGCTTAAATTGAAATCCCTATTTGTCTTTCTCAAAATCTCCTTCTTGTTTCTCTCTCTCTGTAGAGTTTCCAGTCTCTCTGTGTCTCATCTGGATCTGACGTCTTACCCAGCAACACCGTCAACCCACACGTGTTCTTTGAGAATGTGAAGAGATCAGTGTCTGAACTGAAAGATCAACTACAAGATATATGCAAAAACGAAATGGACAAGATATCTGGAAAAGGTTGGACAAATTCATTTGATCATCAAACAGTACTTTTATAACATTAAATGCTTATAACATCATATACTTATAACATTGAATGCTATAATGCAATCAATAGTAGTTGGCAGGACATTATAAAAGTATGTATAACAAGTGGTTATAATATATGAAATTAAAAATGCATACAAGATTACTAGATTCTTGTAATATCTGACTTATATGGGTGGGTAACAATTAGACATGTTGCATATAGAATATATTGTCATCAAAACATGCAAGAAACATTTAAGCTACACCTTCTAAGGTCTCAAATACATGGGACATACACATTTCTAAGTGCTAAGATATCATTGTCTGACATCTTTGACGCATTCAAAAGCACACATTTTGTCAAGTCAGAAGTAGTAGGAGAAGGAACAGGAAACTGGAGGAAAGCAGACATGGATGAGAGGAGGAAGAGGCTGGAGGAGGAATGACTTCAATAGTGCTAGTGAATCTTTATTGTTATGAAGTGGAGATCTCTGAGATTTTTCAACAAGCATTCTTACCATAGCACATTGGTAGTAGTCAATCAAAACTAGTATAGATCAAAACTAAGTTGGGCTGGGCTTGGTTAAAACTCTGAATGGTGGACCTCAGACATACTGTCCAGTAGGAGGTGTGGCCATCCTTAACCATTATTATCTACATACATATAATGTATTCTACTCATAGTAACTGTCATGTTTTTTTTATATACATTGCTCAGATATAAGGGAACACGTAAACATCACAATATAACACCAATTAATTAAGTCAATTAATCTTCAGGGATATTAATCTGTCCAGTTAGGAAGCATAAACGAATGTGAATCATTGTCACCTGTTTTGGTGCTAATGAAAGTGACAACAGGTGCACTGGAGAGGCAACAGCAAGACAACCCCCAAAATGTGAATGGTTTTGGAGAGAGCAACAGACAATTTCTCTCTCCTTATCCTTCCTGACTGAATATTCTCTAGTTTTGTGTTTTGCTAGTGTCCTTGTCACTACTGGTAGCATGAGGCGGAACCTGCAGCCCATTCAGGTTTCACAGGCAGTCCAGCTCCGCCAGGATGGCACATCCATACCTGCCATCACAAGTTTTGCTATGTCTCCCAGTACAATCTCAAGAGCATAGAGGAGATGGGCTATTAAACGAGGAGAGCTGGACAGGGCCGCAGTAGGGCATCAACCCAGCAGCAGGACCGGTATCTGCTCCTTTGTGCGAGGAGGAACAGGAGGAGCCCTGCCAGAGCCCTACAAAATGACCTCCAGCGGGCTACTTGTGTGTATCTTTCTGACCAAACAGTCAGAAACAGAATCCATGAGGATGGCATGAGGGCCCGACATCCTCTAGTTGGACCTGTGCTCACAGCCCAGCACCATGCACCTCGAATTGGCATTCACCAGAGAACACCAAAATAGGCTGATCTGCCATTGGCGCCACATTCTCTTCACAGATGAAAACAGGTTCACATTGAGCACATATGACAGACATGAAAGAGTCTGGAGACACCGTGGTGAACGTTATCCTGCCTGCAACATCATCCAGCATGTGGATGATGTCAGCGATGGTCTGGGGAGGCATATCCTTGGAGGGTCACACAAACCTCCACATGCTAGCCAACGGGATCCTGTCTGCTCTTCTTGTACTGGGATGAAATCCTCAGACCCATCGTCAGATCTTTCGCTGGTGCAGTGGGCACTGGGTTCCTCCTGGTGCAGGACAATGCCCAGCCTCATGTGGCCAGAGTGTGTAGGCAGTTCCTGTATGACAAATGCTTTGATGCCATTGACTGGCCCTCACATTCTCCAGACCTGAATCCAATTGAGAACCTCTGGGATGTTATGTATCGGTGCATCCAACACCACCAAGTAGTGCCACAGACTGTCCAGGAGCTCACTGATGCCCTGATCCAGGTCTGAGTGGACATTCCCCAGGACACCATCCGCCATCTCATCAGGAGCATGCCCAGGTGCTGTCGGGAGTGCATACAGGTACATGGGGCCATACACACTACACTGCATGCACAATTATTAGGCAAGTGAGTATTCTTATCGTATTATTATTTCAATGCACATTTTCCAACTCCAATGCACATTTTCCAACTCATTTTCCAACTCCTTCTGTTCCTCTGTGAGGAACAGAAGGGTTAAAATTAAGAGACCACTGCAAATTAAGAGACCACGCTTCCGTTCCTCACTCAAAACTTTCCTTTTCGACATTTTTGGAAAGGAAAGAAAAGGTGCAGTGGTCTCTTAATTTTTTCCGGAGCTGTATGTATTCCCCTGAGAAAGATCAAAACTAATTTTTCCTTTGTTAAACATTCAGGTTTGAGGTTCAATGATATTTTGGATTGACTGAGAGCATTGTGTTTGTTCAACAATAAAATAAATCTTGAGGAATACGATTTGCCTAATTATTGTGCACGCAGTGTACTGAGTCACATTATGAGTTGCCGTGATGAAATTCATGCAAGTTGGAACAGCCTGTGATTTCAATTGTTTACTTTGATTTTCTGTATGCGTTTGAATCCAGCCTTCAGTCAGTTGGTGATTTTGGTTTCCATTGACTGTTGTTACGTCATTTTGTTCTCAACGAATTACACAATGTACAGTAAAGATTTAGATTGTTAATTAATTTCATTAATCGATACCCGATGTATGATTTAAATGTTCCCTTAATTGTTTTGAGCAATGTATTTTGCCTTAGAATAAAGTGAAACCTTTAAGAAATGTATAAAGTTGACATTGTCTGAACAAACACTTTTAGTATTTATTGATGACTCATATAAATCATAGATTGTGTCAGATTTATAGTGCATTTGTGAAGTATTCTGACCCCTTACGTTTTCCACATTTTGTTACATTTCAGCTCATTCTAAAATAAATAAATTTTTGAATTATTTCCTTATCAATCTACACAACACCCTAAAGCACCAAAGCAGGGCCCGGACTTAAACCTGATCGAACATTTCTGGAGAGACTTGAAAATTGTTCACCCATCCAACCTGACAAACCTGGGAGGATCTGCTGAAAAAAATGGGAGAAACTCCCCAAATACAGATTTGCCAAGCTTGTAGAATCATTCCTAAAAATACTTGAGGCTGTAATGACTGCCAAAGATGCTTTTACAACATACTGAGAGAAGGGGTGTGAATTGTTATTAAAATGTGATATTTCTGTTTTTATGGGGTATTGTGTGTTAAAACATTTTCAGTTGACTACATTTTAGAATAAGGCTGTAAGGTAACAATCTGGAAAAAGTGAAGTTGTCTAAATACATTCTGAATGCACTTTATGCCATTGTATGTATTGATAGGTGAAGCACATGACTGCACATATTAATAAATACAATGGAGGGACAAAATAACGGAAACACCACATGGAGAGAGAATTTTACTTTAAACTAAATCACACATACCAACACAGATGCAGAGGACACATTAGGTTGATTGCCAATTAGCAGTATATATGTGTCAGCCTTAAGGTCTGACAATTAGTCCAATCAAACAGTTAGCATCTAACCCAGTTCCAAAGTGGCCAAATAGTCGGTGCCAGAAGTTCAGTTGCATCAATCACAAAAACATGCAAAACTATTTGATGTGCCAAGGAAAACAGTCTCAGAAATCATGACAGTATATGCCAAACATGGACAAATTGTATCAGAAAAGAGGCATAGTGGTCACAGCCAACTGACATTTCATGAACTAGGAGGATGTTGAACACCTTCCATGGCCTCCCATATCACCAGATCTGAACATCATTGAATCATTATGGGATGTTCTGGAGTAGATGGGATGTTCTGGAGTAGATTTACACTTCCTTCATTCCTCAAAGAACTAGAGAATTTCCTTCTTGCAGAATGGTGCAAAATACCACCAGACACAGCTCAGAACTTGTGTAATAGCATTAATAGTAAGTATTGGAGCTGTTCTGAAGGCAAAGCGTGGCCCTACTTCTTATTACGTCCATAATATTGATATATTGTTAGGTGTTACCCTTATTTTGTCCATCCCCTTTAAATATGAAACAAACACATTGTCACGTATTTTTTATTTTTCCAGACTCGTGCCAGTTGACATTTGACCCCAATACAGCATATCAGTACCTGTGTCTGTCTGAGGGGAACAGAAAGGTGACATGTAGTGATGAGGTCCAGTCCTATCCTGTCCATCCAGACAGATGTACCTCCATAAACCAGGTGTTATGTAGAGAGGGTCTGTCTGGAACCTTTTACTGGGACTTAGAATGGAGTGGGAACAGTGTTGGTGTAGCCATCTCATATAAAGGGATCAGCAGGAAAGGAAGTGGTAATACGTGTTGGTTTGGTGGTAATAATCAGTCCTGGATGTTATACTGTTCTAAATATAGATGTTTTTTCTACCACAAAAATAACAGGACTGATATCCCTGTCCCCTGCTCCTCCAGAATAGGAGTGAATCTGGACAACAGGCCAGGAACTCTGTCCTTCTACAGTGTCTCTGACACAATGACCCTCCTCCACAGAGTCCAGACCACATTCACTCAGCCACTCTATCCTGGGTTCTATGTTTATAGTGGAACTGTGAAAATACTGACACCTACTAAGTGACATCTATCAGTCTGCCTGTATGAATGTTTTGTTAGCTTTACAAGGAGGCCCTGTTGACATGATTTATAGACTGTGGTTATATTGATTTGAGATGACCAATATCATATAATATAGCATGATATAGTTGTTAATTTGCCATGTCATGAGGTGTCAATCAAACCAATTGGAAAAGATTGTGCATAAATGAATATGAACACTTGAGAGACATTCATACACTAAAATGGTGGAGAGAGTTGACTGACAGGTGAATGGGACCAGTCATCATTGTCATTTTAAACACTGCATGAATTCATTTTTAAATAAAAGGCCCATTGTCTGCCTGTCTTTCTGTCTTTGTCTTAAACTGGGACCTAATTTGGTCCATGCGTGTATCCTCTCTTGTAATTCATCATTGTTTGCTGTTTGGGAAAATTATTACTTGAATACCTTATTGAATTTGCAGCACGAAAGCACGAGGGCTTTGAGGACACAGGAAACTTTACACAGTTTTATCTTTTTACTATGGGGCATTGCTAGATTTTATTTTGTTTATTATTTTAACATTTATTGCTGTATTCATCGTTGAAATGTTTTTACATTAATTTATATACTGTCCTACCGGCTTGTTGTTGGCCTCCGTGCTAGGATGCCATGGCTACTCTTACGGAGGGATGCGCCTCCTGCCAACAACTGAGCCAGAGATTGACTGAACAGGACGGCAGGGTGTCTGTGCTGCACCAGATCAGGGAGGACGAAAAACTCCTTGATTCGATCAAGTGACGACGATTACATCTACAAGTCCTCCAATGCCTGCCCAGAGGCTGCTGGAAAGATGTTGACGAGTGGCTCAACCACCAAGAAATCCCGCTGTTCTTATTGTGGTCTCATCAATGTGCCGAAATGTCATGATGCGAAAGGCAGAGAATTATTGCTAACCGCGTGCTCGGTTCTTCGACCTAGGTCGGTGTTTGAAAGTCTTAGGCACCGAACAACCATAGAAGCCTGCATTTTACAAGAGGCTTTGGAAAAACCATGTGATCAAACGAGCCTTTGGACGTCCTCAATCACATTGTATTACACACAGCTTTGGCCCTTTTGCATGGATTAGAATGGGTTGACATTCCATGCAAAAACCTCAATCTAAGCATTTAGTTGGGCTAAATCTGATCAACAATAATTGAAAAAATAACAATTTGTCACAATAAAACTAATCTAATACTGGATTAAACACTGTGACAATGATGTCAGATTATTATCTAATGACCAACTTTACCTTCTTAGCTATCATTTATGTGCAGTATATGGGAAGCACTTGTAAATAACTTGGCATGCAGGAAAGCCTCGGTGCCTGTCAGTGGAGATTGACATCTGCAGTCCGCTTTGAAAAAGGCATGGACCAAACAAAGCTTCGGATGTCATTCATCACCTGGTATTCATACATCTGAATGATACATCTCTACGAGAGAAATGCCAGAGCTAAACATTCATAAAATATGATGGATCCAAAGCTTGATTTAAGATGTGAAATTAAAAACTGACCAGCAAATTCCTGATGCAGAAATTACAAATGCAGTGTTGCCAGTGTTTTCAGCAAAATGATACATGAAAATGTAATCACTGGGTCTTGAACTGTGCTTTCTAAAAACAGTAGCATATCCACTGACAGCTTTACACATTGAGCTATCAGTCAGCTGACATCTGTACTAAAAAAGTCAATTCTAACTATAGTCTGCTTACGGTATTGTGCTTGTTATTGTTAATGAATGCTGTATAGGAGAAATGCTTGGACATTCACCGGCTTGTGAATTTCCTTAGTTCTTGATAATTAACTGTAGACTAAATATGTTTTAAAGCATGGTTGGAAAGCATCAGGTATATAAAAACCCTATCAGATGGTTGCGTGATGTCAGAAGGTTCAAACATCATCAATCACGTGATATTGTTGCTTGGATAAAAGCCTCCGCCATTTCGGTTTGAGCCAACTGGCTTGAAATTTCGAAGCAAGCCTCGATGCAAATGGAATCCCCTATGTTGACAACTATGCAGCTTTTTTGGACCAACCAAATAATTTCCAATGGGATGGTTTGCACTCAAACAGGTATGGCGCAAGCATTCTTTCTTCAAATAAATAATTTTCCCTAAACTTGTGAAGAGCCTTCTATGCTTGGCACCGTGGACAAATTAATTTTAGAAATGTATTTTATATTCTCGTGTCAGCCAGTGACAAAATGTGATATCAGGCATTGTGGGATAGTTAAGATTAACTTAAATACAGTCCCTATACAATATCCTGATTGTATTTCTAAACCTGTTAGTGAAACGTCTGTTTTTAGGCCAATCATGCAAGATAGTAATCCTGTTTTTATAGAAAAACCACTTGTTTTTAAAACCGCAAAGGGGCTTGGTTTTTTGCACTTAAATGTAAAGAGCCTATTGTCTAAGATGGATTTTCTGGAGATTTGAGTATCCCAGTCAAACCCATACATTCTGAAACATGGTTAATTAAGAGGATTAATGATGCAGATATACAGTTGTACTCAAAAGTTTGCATACCCTTGGAGAATTGGTAATATATGTACCGTTTGTAAAGAAAACATGAGTGAGCAGGCAAAACACATTTCTTTTATGGGATTTTTTATGGGATTCATATTCAACTGTAGGTTATAACAGAATGGCACAATCATAAAACAAAACATGGCAACAAACTAAAAAATGAACTGACCCCTGTTCAAAAGTCTGCATACCCTTAGTTCTTAATACTGTGATTTGCCCCCTTTAGCATCAATGACAGCATGCAGTCTTTTGTAATAGTTGTCTATGAGGCCCTGAATTCTCACAGGTGGTATGGCTGCCCATTCGTCTTGGCAAAATGCCTCCAGGACATGCAAAGTCTTTGGTCGTCTTGCATGAACTGCACGTTTGAGATCTCCCCAGAGCGGCTCGATGATATTAAGGTCAGGAGTCTGCGATGGCCACTCCAGAACCTTCACCTTTTTCTGCTGTAACCACTGGAGGGTCAACTTGGCTTTGTGATTAGGGTCATTGTTGTGCTGGAATGTCCAAGAGCGTCCCATGAGCAGCTTTCATGCAGAAGAATGCAAATTGTCTGCCAGTATTTTCTGATAACATGCTGCATTCATCTTGCCATCAGTTTTCACAAGATTCCCCGTGACTTTGGAGCTCACACACCCCCAAAACATCAGTGAGCCACCACCATGCTTCACAGTGGGGATGGTATTCTAAACTGTTTTAATGTATCCTATTTGATTGACAGGTGTGGTGATTAAAGGGGGAGTTTTCACCACAATCATTAAGGTCTGGACTGAAGAATGCATAGAGTTTCTCAGTGAAGGTCATAGAAGGACACCTGACACTCCTCATAATCCACAAATACTGCCACCTTCTGGGGCTTCTGACTGAAAGAGGACGACAGGGGTGTCAGTGAGAGCCTTGTATTTTGGATCCTTCAGCCACACGTCCCAGTATCCATTACTAGGGTTCAGTGTAATCCTCAACTTCCCGTTGATGGATTTACTGGCCATTCCTAAAGACCACGCAGTCCTCCCCATCACCTGCACTTCATAGTAGAATCTCCCTGAGGAGAAGCCCTCCATTCCGAGGACAATGGGAAGAGGGTCAAATCTCTTTGGGTTTTCAGATCGATGAGAGCACAATTCTCTTTGTTTTACGTTATGCATGTATCACTCACCCGTGATCCCAATGATCTCTGAAACATTCTTCCATGCATCCATTTTTTTTAATTATATCTCTGTATGAAGCCAGAGATGCATCATAAATAATGGGGAAACAGGACACCGCAATAATAAGTTTCTCGTACATGTTTTAAGTTAGTGAGCAAATTTTTTGCGAGCGAACAGAAAAGAGAAGGGACTTCAAGATGCCGAAAACATCTACCCTGCCATTAGTAGTCGTTAAATTCTGTCAGTATCTGAGGCTACAGCGCATTTTAACAGACGGGAAGAGGATATGAAGGCACTCTTGCGGACATCCCTCTCCAAAGATAGCAGTCCAGTTTCTCAGGTCGTCCCGCTACTGTGTCTTGTGTAAAGGAGTATTATTTGTGATTTCCCATGTCACTCCATTTATTCTATCTCCATCTACTGAACAAACATTCTCATTGGTTGGTACCATCGTGTAGCTTGCTGATTAGGGGTGGTGTTTCAGTGAAAATCGTCCCAGTCAGCGAGCGCCAGACTAACAGTAAGTTTATAGCTGAAAAACACGATACCTAAAAAGTATTTCTAATACACTTCACTGCAAATGAGAACATATACATTTTATCAGGCTGTCTGTAAATACCTTGACAATATTATACTGGTTATGTTTTGTTCCTTAATTAATATCTAATACGAATTTGATGAAATATAATTTCCATTGTAGGTAATGCTAGCTAACCATGTGCGAGTCTGCAGTCTGTAGCTAATGAAGGATTTCCTGTATTTTCTACAGTGGGTGCAACGGTAGATGAACTGCAACTGTGTTGTATGACAGAATTATCTGCATTTTATATCAGATCTGCTGGAATAAATATCTGATTGATGGCATAGTCTCCAATCCTTGAATGAAACAACGCAAGAAGAGTACTGTTACACTTGCCCTGGCTCTTCTGCCAAGAGGGGTACCAGATGACAGACCACAGCAGTCTTCTGAGTCTCTCAAAACAGAGATGAAACCTCAAATGAGTATCGGATCCCTTGGATTGGACCATGACTGTACGTTCACCAAAGCTCCTGATGGAGAGGATACAGGACTCTACAGCTGAATATTTTCATGCGAGTTGTCCAGTATTCCAAGGACACTGACCTTCCAATGGAAGAGTATCCCTCTCAGGACAGCACAAGGACCTTTCTTGCTAAGGACAATCGTCACCAGACAGATCACCTCTATCGGAATATCTGACCTCATCCTGAAGGTCCTGGGTTTGGCCTACTCACCTCTTCTCAGACCGCTATCTCACCCATTTTTCTTCATCTGTGGCCCCCCTTGTTTCTTCGATACCAAGCAGGGCCAAACGGGGGATTACAGTAATGTAATGAGAAATGTCTGTTGAGGAAGAGTGGAAGTGGATTTGACGATCCCTTGTTTTCTGTTTTGATTGATGAGGAGCATTGAGGATAACGTAGGCTGTAAAACACATGGTCTTTTAAATGTTTGGCTTGTGATGAAAGATTAGCTACCTTTTCTAAGAACTTCCAGCATATCTTGGTCATCTATGATTGCATATGTTTACAAACAATATGGAGTCAGATCATATATTTATTTATCACGAAGGTTACGTTCCCTTGCTCATATCCCTAGCCGTCCTCCGGTAACCTTCTAAGTGGTAAACCTTTCCAACCACACCCCTCTGCCTAGCAGGGCAGGGATGGGTTCAGAGGCATGGAAGTAGCAAAGATCTGACTGGCAGCAGGGCAGAGAGCACGTTTGTTTTTTTTCTCTCTGTAATGTTGTCTCAATATAGTTTTTCCTCACTAGAAGGGCTGTTACGCATGCAGGTACCCTGTATGTGCGTTTGTGTTTTTCCCCTCCTGCCATTTCCCCAGGTGTCCCTTATGTTCCTGATTGTGCTCGTTGGTGTTTCCCACCTGGCAGTCATGAGTGCATCGCCTGACTGCTGAGGTGGACCAATCGGTGGACACCTCTTCTAATTGCGCCACCTGTTCCTTTTTTCATTACCAAATCACATCACACATCCCTGGTTTAAAAACCCAGTCAGTTTCTCCCAGAGAGACTCTTGATTTACCCCACATGGACATAGACACTCTTGAAATGCATACCTTTTTGATAGACAGACACTTTGTTCATACATCACTTAGTTTGGACATAGACACTCTTGAAATGCATACCTTTTTGATAGACAGACACTTTGTTCATACATCACTTAGTTTAGCACATACGTCTCACTTCGTCCTGTTTCATGTGAATATGTATTGCTGTGGTGTTTTGTTTGGTGTTGTCTAGTCAATTGTTTGCTGTTTAGTCCTTGTTCGTGTGTTTTTGTTTATCCCTGGGAAAAGGGGTTTTTTAGCAAGTCGCCCTTGGGCATACACAACCCTTAGGAAACCTTTGTCTAAAAACACTAGTTAAACCTGAGCGGACCACCCACTGTATTTTTGTATAGGTTAGTAGTTAGCTAAGTGGTTCTTGAGGCAGGCAAGTTCAGTTTAGGGGTGTTTTGACTATTATTTCATTTCTTGTGTTCAGCTCAGCCCCTTTTCCCTACCCCCTTTACCATGTGTTTATAATAAACGTTTTATGTTTGACGGCAGCTTTGGTTGTCTGTGTCGTTTGTTCTCACTGTTCCTGTACACTACACCACTTTGCATGAGTTTTATGTTACGGGTCTCTGTACCATCCACCCTAGATTGCTAGAGCCACAGGGTTTGTAACTGCTTTGTTACAGTGTTGCTTGTAGCTGCTTTGGTTCTTGTGCAGATTATTGTGCTATCAGGGGAATTACCTCTGTGTAAATGTAAAAATCTGCTGTTATCTTTGTGTTAACTGTGATCATTTTACCTTAAAAGATTTTTTATTCTTGTTTTACCTAAACTGATTAGTATATGTAGGGTATATTGATTAGTTTATGTAGGGTATATTGTGCAACTTTGGTGATTTATGACCCTGGTGGGCGGGGCTTCCAGATTGATTCGACAGGTGGGCTTGACATCCGGTTTGCAGGGTGGGACTTCCGGTGTGACGTATGGACTTCCTGTATGATGTTTGTTAGGGCGGGAATTCTGGCATGACGTATGCATGTCCGGTGACTTTGTAATTTATAATTGCATTGATGTGTCCATGTTAGATGTTTTACAACGACTGATAAGCACCCCGGACGAGTGTTATAACAGGTGCGATATGTCTGATGTTTAACAATGGTGTCTTAGAGTTCCGGAATGTTAAATTCCCAGGCCATAGATAAGTGTTATATCAGCGGCAAGATGTTTGGTGTTTAACAAAAGGGCGCGAGGGTTCAGCAATGCTATAACCCCCCGGCATTTTATGTTCCAATAAGTGCTACAACAGATGTCCTACAAACAGTGGGTGTTAACCTTTCATGTTTTATGAGGTGATTGGCGTGGTCTGTGTATTTAAACCAAGCAGACCCCGGTGATGGTCATTCAGTATTGCCTGAGTAAACTTATCTACACATTACAAACCATGGCGGATCGTGCAGCGATCAGCATTTTGGGTGAAACACCATTGAAAGCTAACAGCTTAACCGCAGCTCAGCGAGTCGGCAAGAGGTTATAAATGGTCAGCAGAGACGCAATCAACATGCCAGCCCCGAAGAATCCGATGCAGAGTTTAACCCGAATCCATCAACTACACCAGGATATGTTGGCACGGGAATGGAAGTTGGACGACGGTCGGATCGGTGGATACATTTTCAACCCAGAGATACCGGTGGATGCATTTTATGAATTACCCGAAGGCCAAGAGTTTAAGGCTGGTGTGACTGATCAAGTGGGTTTTAATGCCAGTTTATGGAACACCTTTCGAAAAAGTGATTTATTTGGGGCCAAAACAGGGCACCCATAATACGGTAGATGTACTGTTTAAAGTTGTCGAGGGAATGAAGCAGTATGACTCTGTTAGATTGGAACTATTTCCGGAAAATGTCAGCGGGTTAGATTGTGACTGCGACTGCGGACTGTTCGACTGACGTAAGACCCTGAAGCCCCGCCTTAAGCTAACACCGTCCTCAACACAGCATGAAAAAAAACAGACCGCCTGTGACTATCAAGCAGTCGGAAGAATTTACGAAACATGTCTCAAGAATACAAACAACCGAAGCTTGAACTCAACAAGCTTGAGGCCTGGCTGTGTGACGCCATGGCACACAACGCTGTAGACTTCTACGGTACCCCAGACCCCGACATTTCGATTCCACAGGCATACACAACACAAAGCTACAATTGGCTTGACCGGTTTGGTGATCAGCTAGGACCTCTTAATCTGTCATACCTTTCAAATGCTGACAAGAGTTATCACAAAATGGACACTGAAAAACATTGTTGCAGCTATTCTCAACAAAGCATGCATCGAATGTGAAGTGGACCACCCGAGCCAGAGAAGACATTCTTGTCTCGATCCACCTGATTATTTTTTTGAGACCCATTATGATGACATCGCGGAGACAGTTTTAACATAAGGACTGAAACATGTGTTGGTGAAGGCTTTGAACGCATTGGGGTTTCATGCACCGCTGACCGATGTTCACGTGGCCGCTGAGAACTTTCTGCATGAGCTCAAGTTGGAGCCGAACATCACACAGAGACTGAGTGAGAACAGGGATGAATGCATGGATAAATTTAATGAGGATGCTGTATGCGAAGCAGTTGCGTCTTGGTGCGACGAAAGCAAAGAGTCTGCTGTCTAAGGATGGGTAACTTCAGTTGTTGTGTTTACATGTATAGAAACAAATCCTATGTGTGTTTAGCGATTAAACAGTTGATGCACAAAGCTATCAAGAGCAGTGTTGATGTTTGTAGACCTTTTAATAACCAAGACCATGTCGGTATAAAACGTCTTAATAATCTGAACAAGCATATGAAAACGGTCAGGAACACACCTGATGATTGGCAGCAATTGTTGTCAAACGGTGTTGAATCAATGGCTCTAAACAACTTCATGTATAAACTTCTAACATTTTCAAATGTTGACAACAAAGACTTTAAAATTGGGCACCTGTTATCTTTGTTTATGTATGTAACAGATGTTTGTGTGATAAAATTGTTGAGTAATGATGCTGTGGATGTAGATTGTATTTCTAAATTGTTTACAGATTTTCTAATCAGCAGAAATCTGAATGTTTGTGTAACTTTTTCTGAATTTCTTGGATGATGTGTAATTTCAAAAACTCAAATAAAACAATGTTAAACATGTACTACTTCTCATTATTGCCCAAATGCTCTACGATGTCTGAACAGGTTATGAAAAGTATTTACTATGATCCAGCAAACCCTGGTGCTTATGTGGGTAGAGAGGGTTTGAAAAGAGCGTACTTGGAGAAAACCGGGGAGATCCTCAAAAATGTTGAGACAAATGACTGGCTACTCGCCCAGGATACATACATGCTACACAGGCCTATAGCTATACATTTTCAAATAAATAGAGTTATTGTTCATGATATAAAGTCACAATTTCAGCTGGATTTGGTAGACATGAGTGATTAATAGTGTGGAAAACGATAACATGAAATTTATATTAACATGCATCGATGTATTAAGCAAATACGCATGGATTTGTGTGCTGAGAAAAAGGCGCTTATCGAGGTAAAGCGAGCATTTGAAGACATTAAAAGAAGGAATAACACCACAAAAAGTCCAAACGGACAAGGGGAAGGAGTTTTTTAATTCACATTTTGAAATGTTAATGAAGAAGTAACACATAAAACATTTTGCTACAGGAAATGATGTCAAAGCAAGTATCGTTGATTTAATAAAACCATTAAATCACGAATGTGGAGGTATCTCACAGCTGCCAACACTCATCGTTATGTTGAGGTTATTCAAGATTTAGTTCATGGTTACAACCATAGCTACTATTACGTTCTCCCCTCGGGTGTTACTCGTCTGAGACGGAGACGTAGTGACCCATGCTGGCACGAGATGATAAAACCAGATATGGACCGCGCAGAGGTGTGGGGGTTGCCACCAATTAAATAAGACATGACAGTCAGAATGTATGGTTAACCCCACCCTGGGGCAGTTTAGTTACTAAATCAAAACAATCCACAACACACCCATTTACAAACACATCAAATAACAATCACATCAAGACACAACAGGGAAGGTAGGAGAAGGGAAGTTTGGGAACGGGGTCCAAGCAATGAAAACAATAAAAAGGTCCCTACTCGAAGGATTAATACCTAATCCTTCCTAACCTGATCTAATCCCTAACCAGCTTTCCTATCTGTTAAATACAGGGTTGACTCCCGCCCGGCTAACCTAGTGTGTAAAACAGTGTTATCTACGTGCAATAGTAGACCCATGGGCAAAATTCTCTTTCCCTTCTCCAGGAACCAAGTAGGGTGGTATATAAGAGGACTGGCTGGAACACAAAGCAAAACAAGACATAACAGAATATAACAAATCACAAATAAATTCACTAACAAATAATCAAACAACAAGCCCTCCCGAGCCCACAAAGCAAACATTATATGTACTGGGGTCATTAGGCCCTCAATTATCTCCAGCTGCCAGAACTCCAGGCAAACCACGCCCCCGTTTGTCTGCAGTAACTCTGCGCACCTGGGAATACCAGACAACTCTCACACAAACATCTCAACCGCATACACACTATACAAGCAAGGCAGGAAGAAAAACATGGCACATGTAACAGCTACCATCGGTCTATTAAGATGAAGCCTGCTGACGTTTGTGAAGAAAATGTTAGACTAGTTCTCAAGAACCTGTATGGTACAACAATAATGGGAAATGGTAATCAAAGTTACAAGTTCCGGGTTGGGGATACTGTGAGACTCTCAAAGTTGAGAGGAGCGTTTACAAAAGGCTACGAAAAAGGGTACACAGATGAATATTTTACAATAACAGAATGCATTCCACGGGTACCTCCTGTATATAGAATAATAGATTACGTCGGTGATGTGATAGTTGGGACCTTTTATGAACAGGAACTACTGAAAATAATCGTGGCTAAGGATAAAACTTTTAAAGTGGAGGCAGTTCTGGATGAGAAAATACAGAAAGGGAAGAAAATGAGTCTTGTGAAATGGCTTCGTTGGCCTGAGAAATTCAACAGCTGGATACCATCGGAACAAGTCCTTGACCTAGAAACTGGATAAAACTCCAGGATTTGCAGGATCACATCATTTACATTGACTGTGATCAGCATGGGTGACGGTGGTATCTACATAACGCTGCCCAGTAACTCGTCGAGACATGTCTATCCAAACAATTTGAGTATGAGCTATACCACAAAATTTGCCAAAGGTATAGATTTGAAAGGTGATTGGGAAGTATCTTTGGTAGAATTCCAATACTCGCCTACGTGGAAGACTTTTACATGGAGTGTAAACACATTTGAACTACATGACTCGAAACACAACAAAACTTGGAAGTATGAACTCAACACTGGTTATTACAACGGCATAGGAAAACTAGTGGCAGAGATCAAGATTTATATAAAACCACATGGTGTATGGGCGGGGAATTTAAAAATAGAATATTTCTAAAAGGCGAGCCCCATTTTAGTTTGAAATTTAGTGCAAAACTGGAACAGATATTAGGCTTAAAACCAGGCAATCGGTTGTACGCCCCATGGTACGGGCCATTCCCCACAGATATTCTGGCAGGGTTTAACACCTTATACATCTACACAGATATAATTGATTATCAACGAGTTGGTGACAGTCATGTCCCGCTGTTGAGAACTGTACATATTGCAGGGAAAAAGAACGAAGTTGTCACAGTGACGTACAACAAGCCACACTACATACCTCTTAGTAAGAGTCAGTTTGATGAGATCTGTATAGAAGTAAAATCTGATCAGAATCAGCTGGTTTCATTCGTAGTGGGGAAGGTGATTGCAAAATTACACTTCAGACCCGTCAAACAATCTTTTAGGCTATAAGATGCAGCCTCAGTAACTCTATGATGATCCTCAAAGGTATGTTGAATACTACACAACACAGGCCAGTAACGATTTACTGGGGTACAATGGTAGCGCTGCAATGTATGGGGCTGGTCTAGGGGGCCTTTTCCGAGGGCTTTTCCGTATGGCAATACCTTTGTTGAAGCGTTGGTTCTCAATAGCAAAACCACATCTAAAAATGCAGGTTTGTGTCAAACCGGCGACAATTCATGGCTGACTACTATTAGGAAAACGGTGTGGAAATGAATACCGCAGAGTTGACCGGTGTGGTGAACCAATTTTCATCTAGGACTCATTTCTATGGTGTGCTGGCATGTGACCAACTACCTAGTGGACCAGTCCAGGATGTTGCATCAATGATGATTGTTAATGCACACCTGAGCAATCCCCCCGGGGAGAACTGGCTGGCTATTTACATAACAGGTCCAGGACATGATTTCAACCACGTGTGGACAACATTGTGTGTTCTTTCTCTATCTAATGACAAGAGGTCTGAATTATAAAGATGCTATGTCTTTTTATGTTGATGATTTTAAGATGTACCAGAGTAAGCGTGATAAGCAAATGTTTAATTGAATACAACATGCTCAATCTTGTGAATCGTTTAATTTGTGTCATGGTTGTTGAAGAAATAGAAAAGTAAATCATGTGTATGTCAGCTTTTTTATTCAAAAATAAAACCATTCGTAAAACCACATCAATGTTTACATAGTATTTTTCATACAACAATTATTCAAGGTAAAACATACACTTTGACAATGAATCACAAATGATAAAAAAAGCATAAAATAAAAACACAAAATGGATGCCATTTTGTGGGGACCGTGGTAGGGGGTACAAAGAAAGCTTTGGTTGGTTGATAACCAGTTGCTGGGGGAGTGGCTAAATCATCCATTGTGTCGCCAGACGTTTTTTTATACAAATTGATTTAACGCCTTACAAGCTCATTTGGAATAGTTGTAAAAGGCATGTTGAGACATGCCATGGCCTCTAAAAACACCCACCACCCCTTCAATGGCCTTCTAGTCTCAGCAATTTCATTGGTTGCTGTCACACTTTTAACCAGATCCAACAGGTGCAAACCCTTGATTATCTCTCCTTTGAAAACGAATTCACCATTTGAAGTCCATGAAGTCAAATCTTTAGACCTGTGCATTCTATTAAGAATATATTCAACATTCTTCCTACGCCTCGCAGGCACATTATCCAAAATTTGATCAAAAAGGTTAACATTTCGGTCAACAGTTTGCTTAGTCTCCGTCATGTTTACTACATCAGGCACAGTCTCAGACCCAGGTAGACTTAAAGTCAGTGTACTTGTGTCAAGCTCCCCGTCTCACAACAGTCAAAAATCTTTGTAAAATGGCAGAGTATCTTTTAGCTTTCTCATGTAAATCCATATCAGGCTTCAACAGTATATTGCGAATCGATAAGTCCAAATCATTTTCAACAGATTGTCTTACATCGGTGCTAGTCGTTTTGGATTCTCGCAGTTTTTCTAACTGATGTTGTGGCACCAGAAAAATTTTCTGAGCATGATCCATGTTGTTTAACCGTGTCTCGATGCAATTAGACTGGTTAGGAATGGAACTGCAACGCTTAGTAACGGTAGTAAAAAACCTCCAGATTGGTTGATGGTTTTTCTTTTCTTTGCGACTGAAGTGTTCTTTCTAGACATGTATATAATTTTGGCTTTTGGTCTCTGTGATTCTGTTAAGGGTATATTTCCGCCCCTTAGATTAAGAGGTATTTCACAGAGTGATAGAATGAGGTCGGTGGACGCTGATTCTAAAATAACTTTTCATTGACTTGCCGGTTCCTTAAATAACATCTTCAAAAGTGTTAGATTTCTACGAATGCGTTTAGACATGATCAAACTTTCTTAGGAATGTACACGACAGGCCAATCCCCTGAAAATAACCCCGTTCTCAGACGGTAGTCTTCTGGTGTTGTAGCTTTAAAGTCAATAAGTAAATAATCAAAAGGCGGATGTGTTGCACCTTTAAAACTCTCCATGAAGAACCGAGAAAGATTGGGGTATACCTGTCTGCCTAAAAGTCTAATCTGCTGATTGTCACAGGGGTTTTTAAACAAGATGAGGTAGTTTGTGTTCAAGTTAATAGTTCTAATAGATTTGCCTGTAACAAACATTCACGGTGGTGTGAATATTGTGTGAAAACTGTCTCCATCTCCAAACTCTCTGAAACACTTTTCATTAAATCGTCAATAATTAAAAGGTTGTTTTTCTGAATCGGTAGCAGATTGTCATCACATAGCGATGTTGGTAGACCTATAAAAGTAATCTCCCACACCTTCAATATTTCGTCATACAGCGGTTGCCAACATGAATAAACCCAGATGATATTCTGAATTTCTTTGGAGAAAACAACGTCAGCATTATCCAACAACATCTTCACAACGAACATATTTTACCCGAATTAATGGGGCCAATAATGACACAGCTGAATGGGTGTTGAAGTCGCGGGTCAAAACCGCTATCCATCCTAGAATGTGATTTAGTACCTGTAAGGCCTTGTGCTGTAATCAGGGAGCAGTACACACTTGTTGTACACAACTCTGAAACACTTAGACACTACTCGGGTTTTCAATGTGAATGTTCTTTTATCTCTCGCAATTGTCTGCATTAGCAAGGACGTGATCATCATCACCACCCTCGCCCCATACAAAGTTATCAACCCGTCGTGTTAGCGTCTCCAAGTTAACAATAGTTATGTTGTAGCTGTTGAGTGTAATGCCTTTTGCTTTGAAACAGGTCAGACCTTTAACGGTTTTGTAACCATATGTCTTTGGCCCACCACTAACAAATTGAGCGATGCTGTCACCATCTGGTAACTTATCGGTCAAATCACCCAAGAATGGCCCCAGTGGGGGTACCCAATCCCCATGGCGTGTGACAAAGATCACTGAATTAGTGTCTGTGTAGAGTACACATCTATCCTGCTTCTCTAAGAGTGAATACAACTCGAGTCTAGCATAAGCGGTTGTGAACACGGCAATAAAAATGTTGCCGTTACGTGGTTTGATTGATGTCTGTTTTGTGTAACGCCACTGTACCATCGCAACTGTGTCTGAGATGAAGGAGAAATAGCCAACTTCTATTTCACTGGAAAAATAGTAGTGGCTAAACTCCTCCGGATCTGAAATTAGCATTATGTTCATAAGGTTAGACCACTCACCCATCTTACCCCAAAGACTATTCATGGCCAATTTAGCCAAAGATCACCAAGCACTGTTGTCCAACAATGTTTTCCTTGTCAAGCTGCACACCCTCCTTTTCATGATATTCTCGGATATACTGGTCTTTAGCATCATCGTCAACCACAGATGGCGGGAAGCCGCTAGCTTCCTGCTTGTACTTCAGGAATGCTCTCATGTAATCTGCAAAAAGATTATCTGATGTCCTGGTGAAATCCCAGACTTCGAATATTTTCACAATACGATAACCTTTCTCAACAGCCTTAACCAGCTCAATAGAAACCCAGGTACCAGTTAAAGATCTTTCTGAATCAGTATGTAAACAATCAGTTACCTGGTTTTCAGACTCTGCACAAAATCTACACAAGGGAAAGAACAGCTTACCGCCGACCCTGTGCGATAAAACGGGGTGATAAAGGCCTTTTGGTGGACACACCGTAGCCTTAACAATACCAAAGTAGCTGTCTAGCGGTTTGAAATCTCGAAAGATTATGTGTGGATGCCCAATCGGATAAGTCTTTGTCTTGTTGCAGAATGGGTAAAGACTAGAGACATCGTTGTACTGAATAGTCTCCCCTTCTCGAGCCGTAAACATGAATTGCGTTGGTACGACCGCCAAAAAGAGCATCCCGAGGGTCAAGGCGCTCTGGAGCATCAGAGGTCTTCAAGAAAGCTTTGACATCTGCGGATGTGTTTTTAAGCTGATTCCACTCACACTCCCATATGTATTGAACATGTACGTTGTGTTGTTCTTTTGAAGCCTCAAGCTTTGTCAGCCATTGTTGGTGCATCAACCCATACTGAATCTTTGTCAGCGGATTGATCCTTGCTGAACAATGACACTTTAGGTGACCGTGCCAGAAACAGCCTAGAAATTCATAGACTGTGCACACCCCATCGCGTTCAGCATATCCATCAACATAGTAGGCACCGATTTTCACTTCACCCATATTCAGGGTATGCTGTATTGATATATTCTCATCAGAGGCCACATATTCAAGCCACTTGACTGAGCTGTTTGAGAATGTGTCATGACAACGGTTGTAGTTGCCTGAGGGGACCAATGCAATGGTGTCCTTGGTGAGGAATCTGTTGCAAAAGACTTTCATGCAAGCAGAAGCAATCGTAATTTACCGGAATGGGTCAACACCACCACACTCCAGGAACCTGAGTCTGTAACGCATACAACCCTCTCTCAAGATGACCACATCATTCACGCATTAAGCCTTTATTTCATCCTGCATGACAAAGGGGTTTGCGGAAACGGTTGCGTACCATTGCAAAAACTCATCTTTTTCTTTAGCCATCATGGTATTCACACCGTAGTAATTCGGATCCGGATGGGGGCCAACATAGTTCTCATTCTCCTTGATGTTAAACTTGTAAGGAAAGTAGCCTTTTTTCGAATCCTTAAAACCTAGCATGTGGCAAGGCCGCCAGCTTCATCGGTAGGAAAGAATGACTATCAATGTATCTCTGATTGAATGTGCTATCTGTAAAAATCATGAGCTTGCTACCATTAGCAATAAGTGTTGTGCCAATACCATTGTTAGCAAGGTACTGCATCAAGATGTAACCATCGAAACCTTTAGAGTTGTGTGCTATAAATGTGTAGTCATTATATTTCGGTTGCCTAAACTTTTGGAAAAAAGCAGCGACACAACCATATCCGGCTGAACACCATGTCTCGTTATCAAAGCTTATTGCGCACACAAAATTTGCAGTGTGTACACCATTCACCGGATTGGCAATTGTCTCAAAATCATAAAATACGTAGCGCACACAGGGGTACTCAGATTTAGACGGTTTTATGAAACACTGATGGTTCATTTCAACTGCCAGACCCACGTTACAACTAGGACACATGTTAGCCGTGCACTTGTGCGCTTTATAGTTGGTAATACTAACGTTGTAATGACGGCCGCAATCGACACAGTATTTGTTCTGGTCACACCTGCTAACCCAACGACCCACACTTCTGTGGTGCTTCAAGTGTTTATGCTGTCTATAACAAAAGTCAGAATAACATATCCGCTTACAGTCTGGGCACTGCTTTGTGTTATGGGGTTGGGTATGACAATCTTCATGAAGACAGACACTACAGCTATGTTTACAGCCATGATCAACACGGGTGTTAAAACCTGTGTAACACCACTCACAAACATATGACACACCCAGAAAACCCTTCAGATTCATGATGCCATAAAAATGGTTATCATGTAAGTACATAAAGACGGTTCTAGGGTGGGTGTCAACGCTGTTTTGAAACTTGGTAAAGTATTCGATTAAAGACAACAATTTTACACCCAGTCATTTCTTCAAACCACACAATATCTGTGAATGCCACACAATCATCTAACGCTAAACCAGCTCCCATATGTAACTCACGACCACTAACCAGGGCCTCAGCATATGTGTACTGTGGGTTCAATATACCCATCAAACAAACAGAAAAACATGGAGAATCATTATTAACAGCCACATATAAATGCCTTCTTTTTTATTGATAATCTGCTCTATCAACAGTTATTGAGCTTTACGTCGCGGGGCACCACCCTCACGGTTGTTGACAATTTGCACCACCAGCTCTAGTGATTCATCAATCATAATCTCAGCATTACTCTGCATAACACTTTCAAGTAAATTACCAAACGTGCAATCATTATATTCATCCGCTCTCATGGTCACATGTACGGGGGATATCAGAGATTCACCAATCAACTCAATCTGCAGACGATCACCAGGCCCGTACACAAAGTCTGTAGCAATCAAAGTATCCAAACCTGCCATAATGATTGCATAGAATGTGGCAAAATCCCCAACTTCACCAGTATTTTGTAAATTTAACAACTGTCGTAATTCAGCGTTGTCAAACGCATTACATTGTATAACTATAACATCGCCATCATTGCAATGAGTTTGCATCAGAGAGCTCGGAGGAGAGTCAACTAGATCATGTGAAAAACGGGGGCTACTAAGCTCGGTTAACAAACCTGGCATCTGAGGATTATTGTGTACATCGCTGTGTAACAAAGTAATGGCTGGTTCATTTGTATTTTGGGGTGTGGTCTGTTGATTATGCGTAGATGTTGTTGGTTGTTCTGTGTCTGGTTTGTTGTTAGCATTATCTTTCGCCATTTCTCTAGCTTAACGTGTAAATAACGATCCACATACAGGTTAAAATAAACGGCATACTCCGTGCTGGAAACAACAGCTGACTTCTGTGGAAGCCGCGGATTTAATGATGTCTTTACATCGCAGTCGGGGGCCCTCCAGTAGGTCACACCTCTTAACTCTGTAAATGGTTATATGCCATTGTCCTTCACGTTAGAACTAAACCGAACAGATTAAAATTGTGTATAAAGCTTAACTAGCTGGTTCAGATAGTTGTTGACGTTTGACATCCAAATATAGTGATACTTCCTGTCCGGTAGAAACGCCGTTCTCGTTAGTTATCGCGGCTCAGCCGTGACATCACATCATTTAATTTGATCTATTTATGGCAAACTCATCCGTTTACATATAAACGCTGGCTACTGTCATTATATCGCCATTAATCTCTTCAACATTTAACAAACACAAGTCCGTAATACAGCAATCAAAAATCAGATTTCACGAGTTGCTTCAAGTCATTTCGAGAATGCAGCACATCTTACATGGAAGTCCCAGCATCCGCCCACACTAACACAGACAGGTATTCTCAAACTCGCAAATACTACAGTTTGTAACCATCGTTGCCTGTTAAACATTTCTACCAATGTGAAGAAAACAATCTCGCGTTGATCCCCGTTGTACATTTTCATAAGATGCCTTTACAAAAGTTTTGATTACCTGAAATAACATATCTTCACCTGTCAACGATTCACCGTTGTTCATGCAAATTTATATGCTACCTTCCGGGTAACTTTGTAACGTTTTGCCATATAATGCAACTTAAAAGTTAATGCTGACTTAAAACAACAATTTTTATTACAAAAATCACCATTGCTCTTACACACACATGTACCAAAATCATTGTTTTTGTTTTTAACAATATTTTAAACCCAACCATGATACAATCAACCTAGTCATAATGTGTGGTCGGCCCAGGAATTGATTGTTCTTTCTAAATAATGGCATTGCTCATGCGATGTTTGTTTACTGTAGTGCTTGGTTGGACTACAAACCGTGAAACACGGGATGTTTTTCAACCTGCATATACTACAATTTATATTAGTGGTTATTTAGGGGACTGTTACTACGGGCAGATCTGATCTTAAGGCCCATTTCTTAAAATGAAAAATGGGCTGAAACTCCAAAATCGTGATGAACCCTTCTTTATATCTTACACAAAAAGGATGTTTCCCACACGTAATTCTGTGCATGTGGAAAAACACCATGCTACAAAAACACCATGCTACACACACATTGTAAAACATGGAAGGTTAACACCCACCATTTGTAGGACATCTGTTGTAGCACTTATCGGAACATAAAATGCTGGGGGGTTTATAAAATTGCTGAACCCTGGCGACCCTTTTGTTAAACACCAAACATCTTGCCACTGATATAGCACTTATTTATTGCCTGGGAATTTAACATTCCGGAACCCTAAGACACCATTGTTAAAAATCAAACATATCGCACCTGTTATAACACTTGTCCGGGGTGCTTATCAGTCGTTGTAAAACATCAAACATGGACACATCAATGCAATCATAAATTATAGTCACCGGACATGCATACGTCATGCCAGAAGTCCCGCCCTAACATACATCATACAGGAAGTCCCACCCAGCAAACCGGATGTCCCGCCCACCTGTCAAATCAATCTGGAAGCCCTGCCCACTAGGGTCATAAATCACCAAAGTGACACAATATACCCTACATAAACTACTCTGATTTGTATTTTTGATTCTGTGCCCTGACAAAAGTGTAAGACTCAAAACATTGAGGTGCTGAAGGGCTCTGTGCATGGTCTGCAGGTTTCTGGGTTAGGGTATCTGATGTACATACTCCTCCAGAGTGATACTGTACGTCAGGCATGCTCTGAATGTACATGACTTGTATGTAAAACTCGAGAGTATTACATGATTTGTATTTTCAGGGGTGTTACATTTATTGTTATATACACCGATCAGCCATAACATTATGACCACTGACAGGTGAAGTGAATAACGCTGATAATTTCGTTATCATGGCACCTGTCAGTGGGTGGGATATATTAGTCAGCAAGAGAACACGCTATCCTCAAAGTTGATGTGCTAGAAGCAGGAAAAATGGGCAAGCCTAATGATCTGAGCGACTTTGACAAGGGCCAAATTGTGATGGCTAGACAACTGTATCAGAGCATCTCCAAAACGGCAGCCCTTGTGGGGTGTTCCCAGTCTGCAGTGGTCACTACCTGTTAAAAGTGGTCCAAGGAAGGAAAAGCGGTGAACTGGTGACAGGGTCATGGGTTGGCAAGGCTCATTGATGCACATGGGGAGCGAAGGCTGGCTCGTGTGGTCCGATCCAACAGACGAATTACTGTAGCTCAATCTGCTGAAAAAGTTAATGTTGGTACTGATAGAAAGGTGTCAGAACACACATGGCATCGCAGTTTGTTGCATATGGGGCTGCGTAGCCGCAGACCTGTCAGAGTGCCCATGCTGACCCCTGTTGCTGAAAGTGCCTACAATGGGCAACTCATGGAAAGAAACTATTTAAATGCCCTGGATTTGGATGTGGCTTAATGTCATCAACAAAAATTTGATGACATCACTGAATTCGTACTGGAGATGAATAGATTGTATGAGTGTTACCACTGTAGTAAATGCATGATTGACATGAGCACCTAAGGATCATGTGAGGACTCATACAGAAAAAAGAGACCTTATAAGGATCTATTGCAATCAAAATGTTCATAATGATAAAACTGACAACAAATCATTTAATCAGTTTTATTGAAAAACAACAATGGTCAAACTGTACAATGTGTCCCACATTTAATGTAATTATATTGTACAGCCATTATAGACAAGCAGGTACAAATTGGTGAAAACCATAACATACTTTTTTTTTTATTGAGCATAGGGCTACAAGTGATTGTGATTGAAAAAACAAAAAAACGACTTATCATACAAATAATAGCAAACAAATGTACACTCAAAAAAGATAATCCACAACCTTAGCTAATATGTCTGCAAAATCACTAAAATGTAAAAACGTTAAAATTACTAAGGAACATTCAAAGCAAATCTGGAATTATGGGCATTTCCAAGGCACAGCGCAATTCTAACACCACACATCATCCTGAGAACACCATCCCTACCACGAATCATGGTGTGGGCAGCATTATGTTTTGAGAATGCTTCTCTGCATCGGGGCCTGGAAAGGCTGTGATGATACCGGGCACTTTTTGTGTTGACCACTGGCAAAAACAAATGAAATCCATTTAGATTTCATGTTGTAACAATAAAGTATGGAAAAGTCGAAGGGGGCGAATACTTTTGTGAACCACTGTATACTCTGATGTGTCTGTTTCTCTGTGTATTATTTGATTTATTGAGATAATGTGCAACTTCACATCTATGAATATTGTTATATATGAAAGTGTATGTTCTGAAAATGTATACTCATTAGATTTCTTAAAGATTATTTTTTAATGTTAGAACATATCAATTCTATACATTTCAATATGGTTAAACTTGCACATGCCTTTAAAAAGGTCTGCAAGAAATACTATTGATTACAGTACAGAATTGAAAAAAAAGTTGTTGTTAGATAATCAAATGAATTTGACCAACTTGCCCAAATATCCTGCCCTTTGCCATCTTGCATACACCCTGTAGTTGATCTTTCATTTCAGAGACATATTTCTTCACATGCTCAAACAAGATACATGGAATGAGAGTTGTGCTGGGTAAGACCTCAGATCCAGGAGAGATACAGAGAGACTGGAAACTCTACAAAGAGTGAAATCAGTAGGAGGTTTTGAGAAAGTAAAACACTGATGTAAATTCAAGCCCATTTCACTGGTAACGAAGTCAAGAGGTAGCCATTACAGAGTATTGCAAAGTTAGTGACGTCACCTGGTGGAAGTGGATGTGATAATTTACAGTGTTTCCAGTTGCTAACACACTAAAATGGCATGCACAGCACAATTATTTAAACTGACACACAGAGAGCAAAACCTCTTCTCAAGTCTCCAAAAGTCTAAACACATTTTCTGCTTTACACATATTTTGCAATTCAAAATGGCACTTTTTAAATGCACTGCTGCACGCGGTTCTCTGCATAAGACACAACAATCTGACATAAAGTCATATGTTTGCCATTTCAAAACACTGCCATTTAAAATGACACTACATGAGCTAATTGGCCAATACATGTGCCACCTGGCCAAACACCTCATTGGTTAATTGTTACCACTTCAATCAGGAAGTAAGCACAATGAAAATACCACAGGTGAGCACCTTGTTTCTTGCGACAACAATGGAAGACGTTGCAGAGAGAGGAAGAGGAAGAGGGAAGGTGAGAATGAGAGGGGGAGGAAGAGTGAGAGGTAGGGGTAGAGCTGGTAGAGGAGTTCATGGCCAAAGAAGACAACAACTTTCAAATGAAATCAGAGCAGCCTTAGTTGATCATGTCATCAAACATGGGCTGACAATGCGAGAGGCTGGACAGAGAGTGCATCCCAATTTGAGCCGTTTTACTGTCGCCTGTGTCATCCAGACATTTAGACTGGAGTACAGGTATGTAACCAAAATGTCTTTCACACTATATAGTACACCCCATGTCATAGTGTATCAGTTGGGTGACATCTGTTTACTTCATGAATGGCTGATGTCATACACTAACTGTACAAGTTTCCAGTACAATTTACTCTACTGTGGGGGAAATATCTTTAGGCTGCATTGTCCAAGCCCTATATTTTTGTTTTTCTAAAGGACTAAGAGACGCAACCATGGTGGAGGAAGGGGCCAAATGTTCACCGGGGTACAGGAAGCTGCTATTGTAAACTTGGTTTTGGAAAATAATGAAATCAGATTACGAGAAATTCAAAGCCACATCATCCAAGACAACACCATATTCAACAACATTCAACGAGTCAGTCTGTCCACATTGGCTCGCATTCTCAAGCGAAACCAAATCAGAATGAAACAACTTTATAAGGTACCGTTTGAGAGAAACTCTCAAAGAAACAAAGAGCTCAGACGAGCATATGTGGATGTAAGTACAATATTGACTGCACTACACTACATGCAACATTGTTTCCCAGTGTACTGGATAACACCATATTGACTGATTTTTGTTCTTTGTTTTCAGGGAGTACTGGAAATGGATGCTCATGCAATCCCACGAGTCATCTTTATAGATGAGGCTGGGTTCAACCTAGCAAAGACCAGAAGATGGGGGAGAAACGTCATTGGCCACAGAGCCATTATAGATGTTCCTGGCCAACATGGTGGGAACATCACAATGTGCGCTGCCATCTCCAATACGCATGGTGTCCTCCACCGTCATGCCAACCTTGGACCATACAACACAGCCCATATTCTCACATTTCTGGACAGACTCCACAACATTCTCATACCACCAGAGCGTATGAATGATGCTGACCATCAAAGAAACCGGTACGTTGTAGAATGGGACAACGTGAGCTTTTATCGTGCAGCCCCAGTCCAAAACTGGTTTGCTAACCACCCACCATTTCTCGTGCAATACCTCCCACCATACTCACTATTTCTGAACCCCATAGAAGTGTTCTTTTCGGCATGGCGGTGGAAGGTATATGAACGGCAGCCCTTTGTGCGCATGCCTCTTGTGCAGGCTATGGAAGAGGCATGTGATGAAATTGATGTGGTGTGATTCAGGGATGGATAAGGCCTTCTTCCCTGTTGTTAGCATTATCAGGGATGGATAAGCCCTTACTGATCCAAACCCACAAATTGCATCATCTGAACTTTGCCAAGTACATAGAAACTACAACTGGAATCATGTTTTGTGATCAGATGGGACATGCATACCCTCGGCATGTTTGGCTGCATACAAGAAAAAGCACCTGATGTTCACATTTAATTCCAGCGCCAAGGGGGTGGTCCGTGTCGTGTCATGCTTCGTATTACTGCAGTATACTGCGGCACTTTACAGTACCATGCGGCAGGGACAAAAATATACAAAGAAAAAGTACATGCCCAACAAGGGGCACCAGCCTGTAACTGCTATTATGGATACATTTTAATGTTTACTGCTTTTTATTCAAGTCTGTATTTAAAATATACCTGCTTGCTTTTATAGTTTGCCCAAGTCAGCACGGAAAAGCCATTCATAAGTATATAATAATTAATCCTTTCCATTCTCTGGCTTTGAGCCATGCTTTATGGAGCATTGTAGAACGAAAACAACAGGAAGTGTGTTTGAAAAGTACTTTTACAGTTTTTCTGAATTGCAAAAACACTAAAACAAGTCTTGATGCTGAGGCAGAATGAATCTCTCACTGACTTTGATTTTGCAGTTGCACAACATTTTTTAGTTTAATGTAATGTGCTTTTCATTTAGAGTTTTCTTTGATCTTTGGGCTTTTGCAGTGGATTGTAATTTTATGCCACTGCTGAATTTTCAAATATTTAATACTGTATTACTTGCAATACTTACAGTAATCAATACATTCACTGAACTAAGTTATGATTGTTATACGTTTTTGTTGCAAAATGTGTTTACTATTTACAATTCATAAAAAATCTGTAACTACATGCCCAGGATGTAGTTACAGATTTGTAACTACATGCCCACACGCTGTGTTCTCCATTTTTTTATGTAGTTTCTAATGAATGCTCAGTAGTGTTTATATATTGACTGGCTGTATGTAAGATCTGAAAGCATTGTTTGGTTTTGAGCAAAGATTAAATGGTTTATAGGCGAGTGCTTCATTTTGACAGAAGAGTCAGGGTGTATGTAGTTTGAAGAATTGGATCTGTGTTAACATTTTCAAGAAAATTGGTGAAGGTTTCAAGAAATGTGTCTTAGCAAAAAACTGTATTCTTGGGAGGAAGGTACTGTATTTGTAAAACGTTCTGTTATCTCTTGACCAATTAGTAGAGTAGAATTTGCAACTTTTCATATGTTTCTTCTACTTCTACCATAAATTACTTCAAAAACATGATCTAAACTTTGACCTCTATCTGTGTATGAACCAGTTAGTTGCACATCACTGCATCATCATAAAGTGAATTAACCATGGCGCTTATTTTGAGAACTTGACCTATTATCATTTATTAAATAGAGTTGCTCTGGGTTGATGAAAGATGTGATCACATGTGACTGTTGTTTCTTACTTAGCTTCAGCTCGTGTAGCAATACCAGGTCATGGCCGTATGAAATGTGGGGGGAAAAAGTTGAATGGTGTTGGTAAACTTTTGAAATGCAGAGATTTGCCATTTAGTGAAACTAAAAATATTAAGTGTGGAAGCACAATATTCCTGTTCTTTAAGCTGCATTCGTAACCAGTTGGAAGTTGTAAATATATGGTCATGTTCACTTATGATCTAGTTATCGAGATAATTTGCTGATTAGGAGTTCAGCATTTGATAGAGTTTGGAGCTGTTGAATTTTTTGCAAAGTTCAACTAACAGGAACTGTAAGTTATTCCAATGGTCATCATTTTAGTTAAAGCTGAAGGATGTAATTTTCAAGAACAAGAACAATTTCTGCATCATTTTCCAAGGAATCTCAACTGTCGCTGGTGTGACGTCAGTTGACTCTTAAAGCCCCACACATTATCTCTGCACTTTATTCAGCTCATCTAAACAAGAAACCTGGCAAGCCTAGCTCAGCAGGACTGCAATGAATAGCATTGAACGCTGTTGCCTTCCCGAGATTCGAGCCCAGGTCGTCCACGTGAGAGGCTGTGTCTTTAACCACTACACCACCAAGGTATATATTTGCCAATGTGTCGGTATAGCCTCTTGACATTATATAATTTTGTCACGCATTAACATCATGTCAAGTTTGAATGATTTCGGTAGACACTATTAACCATTCTGTTAAACTGTGTAACGTTGCTTATAAAGTTTTCCTCCACCACAAATAGCATCTATGAACATTATGGCTTTTGCCACTGGCCGTTTTAACAGCTTATTAGCCATTTGTGAATGACGTTGATACAATAACTACTGTATCAATATAGGTGGCGATAACTGACTTTTTTAGTCAAGTGAAAAGATGAGAGAATCGTGTAGCCAGCAAAGATTTTGTCTATCCTGAACAAATCCTAAGACATAATTCGAAAATCCACCAGAAATAGTCGCAATATAACATTAAACTGTTTCATTTTAGGCTTCTATATAACATAGCTATTGAAGTTTGTAGCCAGCAAAGTTTTTGTCTATCCTGAACAAATCCTCTTTTGCCACTGGCCGTTTTAACCGCTAATTAGCCATTCGTGAATGACATTGATACAACATCTATCAATATAGGTGATGATAGTGATGGCCATTCGAGGCTTCATTACCGTTCCTCTAGTAGCAGGATATTATGCTAGCAGCGCTAACTCAGATTTTCTTTTTCAAAATAAAAGCCATCATTGAAATATATAAGGTATTATATTTAACAATCTAGTCTGTACATGTTATGTTTAATGTGTTTCCAAGAAGAATTTTGAGAAAGCTGCTCTTAAAACATGTATCAACATTTATTACAAATAGGAATCAAAACAAATGTCACTTTTAAAAAAACATCTTATTTATTAATGGTTCAGTGAAATTAAAATGGCTCGACAGATTTTGACATTTTGGACATTACTGAAAATGATTGCATTCTTTATTTTACAACACATTTTTCTTTATTGCATGACACAACTTTGTCAAATCAGAAACCAGTATCAGTCAGGAAGTTTTCTGAATGTTCCCCATCTTGTAAATTTCAGGATGATAGTTTCTTTTGGATATGGGATGTAACAGCCAATACCTGTGGAAACAAGGTTGTTGGAATTATGAAATAACACTTTCCCAATTACTGTGGTAGCAGAGGGAGAGAGAGAGCATCATTACTCACCCACATCAGGCCTAACTGTAGTCCCATTCCTGGTCTCCACAAGGAGCTCCCAGTAAGTGTGTTTACCAGTGTCCCCAGCTACATCGTTCACACTGACCAGGAAGGGACCATATCTGGGATGCTCTGTGTAAGTAAATCTGGAAGAATAATGCTACCAGAATTCATAACATGCAATCGTTCAAACGCCATCTGTCTATAATATTAAATCTATTTACCTTTGTCAATTAGGATGTATGTATTATCTAGATTGACCTGTAAGTCTCTACGTGACTGTAATGTAATGTATAAAATACACAAACCACCACTCATACTAATTTACTCCATATAGGCACAACTGAATAGCGTCTGTAAATACAATACTTGTATATACAGAAATTTTGATTACAGTGCTTGGATGTGCAGTGCTTGTAAATACTCCAACTATTTGTCAACATAAGTTGATTTAGTGTGGCATGTCCCTACGCTATATACTGCGTATACCGCCTGCACATTTTCACTGTCAGAAAACTATTGCTCAAACTGTCAATTGTGTATTGCATATATGTGTCAGGGGCGGGGGCGAGGACCCAAGCGCGGATTGGAAGGGCAGAGGGGGAGTGGCAGGTAGAGGGGTCTGAGTCGGGCGGGGAATCTACGCGCAGGTAGGCGGCAGAGACACTGACCGATGGCAGGCAGAGGAGTCGGGGACAGGCAGTGGTTCGGTACACGAGCGGGCGGCCGAGGTACAGACGGATGGCGGGCAGAGTAGTCAAGGACGGGCAGAAGGTCGACACACGAGCTGGCAGCAGACGTACAGGCGGGGAACAGGCAG
>JACXGI010003337.1:26974-63584 GCA_016801175.1 Esox masquinongy | reverse complement strand
TGTAGCCTACAGAACTAGACTGAGAGACCATTTAAAGGCCTTTGCAGGTGTTTTGAGTTAATTAGCTGATTAGAGTGTGACACCAGGTGTCTTCAATATTGAACCTTTTCACAATATTCTAATTTTCTGAGATACTGAATTTGGGGTTTTCATTAGTTGTCAGTTATAATCATCAAAATTAAAAGGAATAAACACTTGACATATATCAGTCTGTGTGGAATGAATGTATACATTATACAAGTTTCACTTTTTGAATGGAATTACTGAAATAAATCAACTTTTTGATGATATTCTAATTATATGACCAGCACCTGTATATCGCACACATGCTGAAGGACATGAATCCAGCTAAGCAGTAAAGTATGACTTAGTTTGGCCTAATGGTGGCACTGATGGACTGGAAAAAACATTCAAGGAAGCTTTATGTCTGATAGCGGCCCATTCTGTTTGAGATAGAATCCTGTTAAGACGTGTTTAAAAACATGGGTACTTAGAGGATTTATACTGAAGCTGGTTCCATTCAGGCAAGTGGTTCTAGAGAAGTAGACGTTTGAAGTAGTTAACATCAGTCAGTCCAAAATATGGAATAATATATTTCAGTGAGATGTAATGGAAAGTTTGTTTTAAGTTGAATGTATACTTATATTTAGTCACGTACGCTTCATTTAAGTTTAATTACATTAAAACGTTCAGTTGTGGCGCATACATTCTGGTGCATTACTTTTCTCCAAAATGTTTTCATTCCTCACCAGTGAGAAGGGAAATGTAGTTTCTTAATAGGCAGATTCACCCTATTCAAACCACAATGTGGTGATTAAGACAACAATGACCACAATCCTTTGCACAAGCTGCCCCTTTTGAAGTGTGGGAGACCAGTGTCCACAGAAGAAACAGGTAGCTAGCTACATTCTGTGTCAAACCAGACTGCTTATATGGATCTGGTTTAACACCTCCGTTGAAATGGACACATTCCAGGAAGGTAAGGAACCTATTTGCAAACAGTTACAGTGATGTTATCATGCGTTAGCTTTGATAACAGTTAGTTAGCTTTGCTATACAGTTATACAGTTTAGCATTACTCCACCTCTGCTAATGCTAACGCTAGTTGGGGAAGTGGACGTGAAATCAATAGTGTTTTCACCAGGACGCTAGTGGAGCTAAAAATGTAGTTAGTAACGTTAGAAAAGCAATAACTAACGCTAGGTAGCTAATGCAACCTAACCTTTTTGTAAAAACACTGGTACTGTAGCACTGGTACACTGGTACTGCTTATATACAAAGCAGTAGTACCAAACAACAGGCTAACGTTAGCTGACGTTCGCTAACTTAACTACAATGTTAGTTTGATAGAAAAAACTATGTTTAAAATAATGAAATGTGTCTGGCTCCATAGGGATTGTAGAACTAACTAGCTACTTGGCTCCTTCATTACTTGTATGTCAGTTTACATGAAACCTAGCTTTACTGTAGTCTTATCCGTATTGACAACACATTTTCAAGAACGTGTGGTTCTGCACGTACTGCATGAGTGGAGGCAAATAATAATACCTTTATTCGTACAGCCCTTCTTTAGCCGAAAACAAAAAGCGCGTCACACAGCAGTAAAACAGCAAAAATAGGTAATAAGATTATAGCAGCTCCCTCATATACATGTAATGAACATGTATTTTTGTCCCTTTGCAGTTACGTTCTACTTTTCTTCTAACGTTCTTAAGTTTATTTATATATATTATACATATATTCTCATTCCAAGGATACACTTTAAAAGCAGGCCTTGACTAGGGATGTGCATTGAACCATATTTTACTATCCGAATAGTATGTGTTGTTATTCGAATAGTATTCGGTTAACTGAAATACATGTTTTTTAAAACTACCGATACCACATGTGTGCGCTACTACATAAAGCGCGAAGGACAGGGTGTTTTTCTCATGTAACATAGGCTCATCGGCGTTACTTAATATGGGGTTCCTGAATATTAAGTTCCGCACACTGAATATTAAGTTCCACCCACTGTTGTTCGCCATTGGTCAATTTAAATGGCGTTTCCTGAATATTAAGTTACACCCACTGATGTTCGCCATTGGTCAGTTCGGGGACATCCTGGTTTGACCCACGGTTTGACGCTAGGTGTCATGTATGGTTATGACGTTATTACGTTGAGTGTACTAATGGAGGAAGAAGAGTTAACTAATGTCACAACTTTATTTCAGAGTCCATGTGATTTCATTCAGTATCTTTTGTCAAGATACAACACTAGGTCCAGTACCATTTAATTGTATTTTGTTTCAGGATTAAAATTGTTTGATAACATACAACTGAAATATATTAATTTGAAGACTGAAGTGTCTCTAAAAATAGTTTTAAATGTTTTGGTTACAGTCAAGAATGAGACACTGGTGGTTTAGAAAGCTGCTGAGTGCAGTTATAATACAGACACATGCATACATACACATGCACAGTCATACTCACTATGCCTGCCATGCTCAGTTTTTCTTTGAGTAGAAAAACATTTTCCAAAGATTCAACATATTACACAAATGCGAACATGCTGTGTAAGGTACATTGTGCAGTGGACCTGTGAGCAACAACTTCAGTGTCAGCTAAACTGTTCTGAAGGTCCTTTGCCGAGACCTGTGGGTTCTGCTGTGTAGATCTGACCAGTTTTCATACAAATCATTGTAATGGTTTCTCCTTCCTTTGACTTGCACTGTTCAGTTTAACAGCATTGTTCTAGAAAGTTGAAATTGGTAACTGGAAGTGTTGAATTTTCTATAGCCTGTTAAGTTTCAATTTGCATAATGTGGAGGTCAGGTCAACATCTGTTTACAGAAATATTAATTTTTCCAGGGGTTCCTGGAACAAGCACATTTTTCTAGAGTAATGATGTGGTTATGGACTTAAAACATTGTTGAGAGGAATATAAGTGTTGATTGTCTTGGAATTGATTATCTGAGGTCTTATTCAACCTCTATCCTAAACGTTGATTCAGTAACATAATTTACAAGTGGAACAGGTCCAAAAGAGCACAACAGACATTACTGAAAGTCAATTAATGTAGTCCAAAAGCATGAAGTTAATGGCATAACCTAAAAATACAAAATTAAATGATATGCCAGTTAGACAATTAAACATTTATTCACCCCATCAAATATTCAAAACATTACATTCCAACAATGACAAAACTAAACTGTTTCTTTATGTACTGTGTATTCAGCTTTGCCCAGATTCTGTTGGCTTTGGTTTCATCCTATCATGTTGTATGGCCAGGTGAACACTTCAAAGTTCAAAAGGTTTATTTGTCATTTGCAATAACAAGTTACGGCAATGAAATGCTTGGTTTTCCTACTCCCGACAGTGCAGTTAAAAGTGAAAAAGTAACAGTAATCATAATTTAAAAAAATAAGATAACACACTCAATCAGTAGTAACACTAATCAAAAACACACATCAATAATAATAACTATACAACTATACAACTGTAGTGCAATGTAAAAGTGACAGGTGTGCATTATATAAGTGGCTGATGTGCATGATATAAAGTGGCAGGTGTGCATAGACTATGGATGGAAGGGAAGAGGGGTCCCTGAGTTGAGCAGCCTTACAGCCTGTGGAAAGAAGCTGTCCCGTAGCCTGTTTGTTCTGCCTGACGGCAGCTTGGTAAACAGTCCATGATATGGGTGGCTGGGATCTGTAGTGATCTGTTTGCTTCTCCTCCTACACCTCTCTGTGTAGAGATCTTGCAGGGTTGGCAGGTCAGACCTTGTGATGCTCTCTGCTGTTTTAATCACTCTCTGAAGTGCTTTGCGGTCGAGGGCGGTGCAGCTGCCGTACCAGACGGTGACACAGCCGGTCAGGATACTCTCGATAGTGCATCTGTAAAAGTTGGTGAGTATCCTGGAATCCATGCTAAATCTCCTTAATTGGCATAGGAAGAAGAGACGTTTCCTGGCCTCCTTTACCACAACGTTAGAGTGATGAGACCAGGTCAAGTCATCACTGATGTTGACCCCGAGGAACCTGATGAACCTGTGAACTCTCTCTACTACAGACCCATTGATGTGTATGGGGGCGTGGTCTCCCCGCCGCCGCTTCCTGTGATCAACAATCATCCCCTTCGTTTTGCTGATAGTGAGCTGGAGGTTGTTATCCTGAGACCACAAAGTCAGTGACCTTACTTCGTCTCTATAGGCTGCCTCGTCGTTGTCAGAGATCAGGCCTATGATGGTGGTGTCGTGCAAACTTAACGATGGTGTTGGAGACGTGAGTTGCCAGGCAGTCGTGGGTGTAGAGAGAGTACAGGCGCGGGCTCAGCACACAGCCCTGGGGGAAGCCAGTACTGAGAGTCAGTGAGGAGGAGGTGGTGTTGCCCATCCGCACCACCTGCGGTCTGCCCGTCAGGAAGTTCAGAATCCATCTGCACATAGTGGGGTCGAGACCCAGATCCCTGAGCTTAACCGCCAGCTTTTGGAGCACAATGGTGTTGAAGGCTGAGCTATAGTCAATGAACAGCATTCTCACATATGTGTTCCTTTTGTGCAGATGAGAGAGTGCAGAGTGGAGGGTCAGAGCGATGGCGTCCTCTGTGGATCTGTTTTGTGTGTAGGCAAACTGTAGCGGGTCAAGTGTTGCAGGCATGGAGTCTGTGATGTGTTTTAACTATCCGCTCGAAGCACTTCATGATGATTGGTGCGAGTGCTACAGGGCGGTAGTCATTCACGCAGAGTACTTTTTGCTTTTTTGGCAGAGGAACAATGATGGACTTTTTGAAGCAGGTGGGGACCACTGACTGACGTAGCGATAGGTTGAAGATATCAGTAAAGACATCAGCCAGTTGGTCAGCACAGACCTTGAGAACACGGCCTGAGATGTTATCTGGTCCAGGAGCCTTGTGGGTGTTAATCCTTTTTAGGGCTTTACAGACGTCTGACCTGGTCATTTGGAAAGGGCAGCTGTCCTGGTCCATTTGAGTATCCATGCCAGGGATGATATTCTCAAAGCGAGCATAGAAAGAGTTCAGTTCCTCTGGGAGAGAAGCCGACACTCCCCCACACTACCTGTATTGCCTTTATAGTCAGTGATGGTTCTCAGACCACTCCACATGTTCCTGGTATTGGAGCCCTGGTAGAGATATTCTACTTTGACTCTGTATTGACTTTTTGCAGTTTTTATTGCCTTCCTGAGATCATACCGGGATTTCTTATAATTGTCCATGCTGCCGGAGTTGAATGCTGCAGTCCGTGCCTTTAGCATGGCACAGATACCACTGTCGGTTTTTGATTAGGAAATGATTTTGTAGTTGTACGTGGTACAACGTTGTCAATACATTTGCTAATAAAACGGGTCACTGACTTTGTATATTCATTGATATTGCCTCCAGACGCCTCTCGGAACATTTCCCAGTCTGTGTTGAGGAAACAGTCATGTAAATCGGCGTCCGATTCGTCCGTCCATCGTTGAATGGACCTCGTCACTGGCTTCTCGTTTTAGCCTCTGCCTGTAAGCAGGGAGCAACAGTATCGACGCGTGGTCTGATTTGCTGAAAGCAGGACGGGGGAGGGCCTTATATCCGTGAGGAAATGGAGTGTAGACATTGTCCAGAGTGTTTTTCCCGCGTGTCGGGAATTTGATGTGTTTTTTTAAACTTCGGTAGGACTTTCTTCGGATTGGCGCCGTTAAAATCGCCAGCAACAATAAAGGCAGCCTCCGGATGTAAACATTCAAGCCTATTGATTACTTGAAATAGTTCGTTCAGCGCAGCCCCAGCGTTGGCTTGGGGGGGATGTACACAGCTGTTAAAATGACTGATATAAACTCCCGGGGTAGATAGTAAGGGCGCCATTTAATCGTAAGATGCTCCAGATCAGGAGAACATCCAGAAGAGATACAGTCCAAATCCAGACACCAAAGATTGTTTACCATGAAGCAGACACCACCCCCCCGCTTTTACCGGACTCTGCTGTTCGATCCTGCCAATGAATGGATAGCCCTTTCGGAACAATAGCCGCATCTGGGATTGAGGGCTCCAGCCATGTTTCAGTGAAAACCAGTATGTTACAGTTCTTAATGTCCTGCTGGAAAGCTAGCCTGCTCATAAGTTCATCCAGCTTGCTGTCTAGTGACTGGACGTTCACTAAGAGAATACTTGGAAGGGGAGCACGGTTTCCCCGCAGCCGCAGTCGGACCAAAACTCCACCCCGCTTCCCACGCTTTCGTCGTATTCCAGGTGCTTGCTCAAGTAAGCACAACAAAGGGTATCCCGGGTTGTTCGCTGAACTTGATGTTCTGGACTAAAAAGACGATTCCAGTGCAGTTCTGATGTCCAATAGTGATTGTCTGTTATAGGTTAATAATACGGTTGCGAATGTAGCAAAATTACACAATAGTAACAACAATACAACAATAAATCCGCAAAGTTGGTTGGGAGCACAAAAAACGTCAGTCATCCTCATCGGCGCCATCTTAGTTATCCAGTTTATACTTGCTAAACAACTGATGTTTCTTGTCTCTTTGTCTCGTCAAACTATATTGTGTTTTCTGGATCTTGTCATTTTTGTTGTGTGGAAACCTGCATTAGCTGATGGTTTAAAGACAGCTAATAGGTATCCTCATCAACAAAAATAATTAACAGAGAAGTTCAAAATTCACCAAGTCCTCTTTTGTCTATTTCATCCATGAATGTTTGTGTCTTCAAAATTATTAAACAAAAACATGAATGGGGAGAGAGCTTCTTGTTCTTCCTACAGAGTTGAGGCTTCTCTGAGCATCTGCACAGCACCCTGTATTTCCTCATCATTCAGGGGTGAGGACTTGTACCTGGTCTCAGAAGAGGCCCGTGTTGGCATTTACCCAGGCAACAGCATCCCCCAGGTCAACAACGCATCTTGGCAACTGAAATGAAAGATCACAACAATCAGATAGAAGTAGAGGTGTACAAAGTACTCAACTGGGTTCGGCTGTGTACACCACTTTAGGGAAGTATCTAATTAAGATCTAAGTAACCAGGTAAAGGGAGTTCAAAACTAACCAGTGATCAATAAAATAAAAAGGAAGAGTGTAAATGATCAATTAAGGTCATTGGTTAGTTATGAACTCTGTTTAGGTAATTTAGCTCATCCCTAGCAACTTACCAAAACTGGTGAACACAGCCAAATACTTCTACATTTACACCACTGCATAGAAGATGGCCATGACAAATTATTATTTTGTTTACATTATTTATAAATAATGACAACATAGTGTATATGAAGCTAAAAAAATAAATGGATCATGCGTCTTTAGCTAGTTAAAACGTACCCTAATTGACTAGAGCTGGCTAAGAAGTAGCCTACCTCGTCGCGTAGTTAGCTATATAGCTATAAAGGTTGTTGTGTTTTCTGTGTTCTGTCACTGGCAAGCTATTCGAATCTCAGATTCAAAGAATTTAGTAGATGCACTAAATCAAAAACACCACACCAATGGAAACCGTCAATGGGCATAACTTAATATTAAGGAACCCCCATATTAAGTAATGCCCCGACTTGCGGTCTGCAGATATACCCTCCTCGCTCAATGACTGTTCGTGTGACAAAAAAGCGACTGTGTGTATGGAGGAAGCCGTGTGGTTGACACGCAAAACTACAGAACTAGAAGGCAATATTAATCAACACACAACATTGAGATTATTGGATGGAAGAGTCTAGAGAAGCTAGTTAGTTAAGCTAGCCAGCTATATGCCATTTGCTTAACTCACCGTTTTCTGCACTCTCAACCGCCTTTCGATTCCACTGCTGAACTTTACGTAGCGTTTTGTGGCCAAATATTTTTTCCAGAGGTAACATTAATTCAGTAAATATATTCCATCTTCCCTTGAATTAGTTGACTTTCCTCCATTTGCTAACAGTAGGCTAAGAAGTATATTTTGCGTCATTCTGACTGACTGGGCCCCACCACACTACTGCCGCTTTGATTGAGGAACGTAAACAACAAACACATGTGAAGGAGCGCATGTTATAAAAACGACTTAAACTGTATACTTTTTTAAAATGTCATGGCATATCGTCATAATGTAAAAATGTTAGATTGGAATTTTAAAATTATTTAGAAAAACAACATTCAAGTCTATTTATATAAACCAAAAAAATACATATACATAAAAAATGGGTGTTAATTGAATACACACACAAATATTTGAATACTAAATAAATTTCGGGTATTCGACTATCCGTGCCCATCCCTAGTCTTGACCTAGATTTAAAAGGGTCAGTTTCATCAAGAATACTCTGGCATACACTGTTGAATCTATATATTGATTCAACAGCAGCAAATGTGGCCTCTTTAGTTTTCACTTTGACTAGTGAAAATAGCAGAACATTTTTAATCACCACAATAAGCAAGTAAATACACTGACTAGCCAGTTAGATGCTGTAGCAGCAAACTAAGTACGAGCAAGCAAAGGGAGAGGAGAGAATTCATGTTCTACGTAATTTTCTACCAGTGGTAGCTTGCTAGTAAATGTTGCCTAAAAACGGTTTTCCATATGTAATTTGTGAAATAAGTTGAGGATCATGTAATTGTGTCAATATGATGTACATTTGGTTTTATAAATATTATTCTGTTTATACCAAACTTCATCAAAGTAAAAGATATCTAGCTAAAACTCAGCAACAGCTACTGACATATTCAGTCTCAAGTTTGGTTTCTACTGCATTATGACATTGTTACTGTACACGCTAGTTTACTATTACATGACTAAATCCACACTTTGCCTATAGTTTTGCATATTAACCTTTTTGCCCACATTCACTTTCCTTTATGCTTAACTACCATTCACCATGTGTCTATGTGATAGATGGGACTATAGTATTTTTCTGCAAGTCAGATAATGTAATTCTAGGTAGTCTGCAACCCATTGTTTTATAGTGCTATGGATTTATGAAACAAGGCAACCAATTTAACCAGATATTTCGTTTCATATTGTTTGCCTAGGAAGAGATGAATGAAAACTAAGGTGAGGACACTTGCTTACTGGTGTATGCAGAGGAACGGGTCACCGACATCTATGGTAAGCTCAGACACGTAGCAGATTAGGATATTGATAAATGGTACCAGAAAGGCTTTGGCTGATTCATACTATTAGACCTACATTTTTTAAAGCTCTCTTGTAGAGGGTGGACCTGGAGGGACTTGCTAGACTGGACAATGAGCTACTGAGGCTGCAGGAGGAGCTATCCCATCCTCACAGGACAAACCATCATAATTCAGTCAAGCACAATAAAATAAGACAGGGCAACAGGGCAAAAACTCAGGCACGTGCTGGAATCTGGTGTAGCTGTCTAAACTTCAGAATATAAAATACCTCCAAACATCTTCAAAAACTCAAATAGATACAGGACAGACAGGCAGATAATCAAGATTTTGATATCCTGGTTTCTGTTTCTGCTCTCCTGACAACACTTTGGAGTTTGACCCACTCCAAGGAATCTCTAGTACACAACTTAGGACCTTTTATTATCACTGATTCATGTGTTTTGATTATGGCAGTTTTTTAAATAATAAAATATAAGGTTGCATTAAAAGATGTAGATTAAGGATGTATAGGTTGTAGATATCTAATACGCTAAATGCCACACCAAAGGATGCCTGTCCATCTGTTTTCTTTCCCTCCCTAGGTCTGCCACCTACCCAGCATCAGTCTCTGAACTCCCAACACCCCACCCAAGACAGACTTCACCCTCACCTCTCCTCTTTTTCCTCCTCCTGATGAACTCTTACTTCCACAATGGCCCTGCTTCCTGTTCTTACTCCTGCTGGCCAACAAGCCACCAGCTGCACATGCACTCCTTTTCCATCCACGGCTACTTTAGAGAACTTTTCATTCCACCAGAAGCCAAAGTTGCCGCTCCGCCATGAAACTCTCCTGCATGTTCCTCACTCTTGTAAATTTTCCTTATCACATACATCTTTCAAAATTCCTCTTATAAAATGCCTTTACATATAAAAAGCGCAATGATTTCCAAAGTTTCCTATAGGTTTGAATACGTCCATGTATTCAACTGACCTTATTATTTTAATATAGGGATTATATTGTTAATTTTATAACTTGTTCACTTTTACAATAGAACATGGAAGTCCAAATTATATTTGAAAGTGAATTTAGTGCTGATAAATGTTTAATATACACTGATGAGCCAAAACCTTATGACCACCTACCTGATATGCTGTTGGTCCTCTGTGTGCCACCAATACACCGCCGACCCGCCAAGACATGGACTCTACAAGACCCCTGAAGGTGTCCTGTGGTATCAGGCACCAAGACATTAGTGTTGGGGAACAGTGTTGGGGAACATTAACATTTAAAAGGAACTAATTACAGTTAGTAGTTACAGTTCCCATGAAGTAACTTGTTACGTTACTGAGTTACTTGCTTTAGAAAGTAAGGTGTGAAGTCCTTTGATTCTATATTCACGTGTTGGTCACTTTTTCCCAGAAGGCACACATTTAATGGGTTATTGTGTAATTACATAGTCAGGTATTGCATGGTCAGTGTCAGTCACCAGGATATAGCATTATTAATCATTAATCATTATACAGCAAGAGTGACCAATCCTATTATCTCAAGTAATCATATACCATAATAAGAAACAATGTTTGCATTTAGTTCTCTAATCTAGAATCTCTTAAATCAATAAATTATTTTGGATTGTGCCTCCACATTTTCAGGCCTTGTTTATTCAGCAGCCTATACGTACAGACTTCAATACTAGGTAGATCCATTGCAGTGAACAATGAAAAACAAAAAACAGCTGTAGCCTTGTACACTGATGAACACACCTTCTCAAAAAAGAACATATTAAGCACATTGCAATTTGAAATCTCTTTGCAATAATGTGCATAATCCATTAATGTGTCATGACTTTACTCTGAGGTGAATAATTACCACATCAGTTTTGAAATGATTCAGAATATCGCGTTTAGAAACAGAACATGTATTTAGATGTTCGTTTGCGATCAACTTTGGTGGCCCAACAGAGGATGATTTGGGATTGAACCTTGGTTGTCCAACAAGGCAAGAAATTCTAGCAAAACACAGCAGCAACCCTGGTGATTGGGTAGTAATCCTAGTTGAAATAGTGAACTGCTTCCCAAGCCTGAATCACGCAGCTCAGCGTTCTGCTGTACAAATCGCTAGTCGACGCTACATATCGATTTGACATTATTGGGAGGTGTGGGCGTGGCTTTGATAGGTGTATCATTAACTTTAGCAGAAGAGCTGGTGCTGCAATCTTTACATCTTTTTGTTGCCACTTGCTACTGGAGAATAAACGCTAGGTAAAGCTACTTTGGTGGCACTGAGAGAAATTGAGTAGCGTGTTATTTATTTGAAAAATTAACTAGTAAGAGATTACTTTAAATAACTAACGTGTTACATTAATCATTTCCATTAAAAAGTAGTCTTACTACTTTGTAACGCGTTACCTCCGACACTGGTTGCGACACATTCCTCCTGTAACCATCATTACATTTTTCAGTGACTTGTGCCACAATAGACCTTCTGTCGGTTTGGACCAGACGGGATAACCTTCATTGCCCTCGCAGATCGATGACCATTGGGCACCCAACACCCTGTCGCCGGCTTGTGGTTTGTCCCTCTTCGGACTACAAGCCTTGCCGTTACAGAGGTGCTCTGACCCAGTCGTCTGGCTATAACAATTTGGCCCTTGTCAAAGTCGCTCAGGTCTTTACTTCTGCCCATTTCTCCTGCATCCAACGAGTTGACTATGAGAACTGATTGTTTGCTTACCATCTAATCTACCCAGACCTTGACATGTGCCTGTGTTGGATGATCAACGTTATTTACCTTACCTGTGAGTGGTCATACTATTATGGCTCATCAGTGTATAGTTTCAGTTTAGAAAATCTGATTATGCCATTTTCTGTAGAATTTTAGATAAATACCATCAATTACTGAAATGGCTGTTACTTGTTAACAGTATCAGGTATTTTTCTTCTGATTTTAAATGTTTTCACCTTACAAAACAAGCAAGACTCAATTTAAAGGTGTTTAAATGGCAGTTTGGGGAAAATAATTACAGATTTTGTCCAGTATACATATTTCCCCAGGGATTATTTATTAACCGATTACCAGTTCACTGACTGCTATTGTATGACATTCAATTTGAAAGGGCTGTTCCTCAGCTTAAGATGTATTATATTTTCACATAAGGTGTTACCCCACCAAATTATACTCACTAACACAACAAGTGATTTTGAACCAATAAGAAATCGAATATTGCGCTCAGGCCGGAGAGGGTTAACGTCAACACTGGCTTTTCTTTTCCTTAGCTAAGGACTCTTACCTCATGGTTGGTTGAATGTGTCCCTCGCTGTCAAATAAGCATAAAGATATACATGTTTATCCATGGACATCCAGTCCAGATTACATTACGGACACCAGGCCACATACATTTTCTTAACTTCCTAGCTAGATATAATGTAACGTCAAAAGTAAGATTATATTCTAAAAACAAAAGCAAATAATGCAGCTTTAATTATTAGGGTTTCAGCAGTTCACTGGTGAAAACCTATTGTGTTTGTTCTGGTTCATTATTATTAGGGTGTCAGCAGTTCACTGGTGAAGCCTTATTGTGTTTGTTCCGGTTCATTATTAGGGTTTCAGCAGTTCACTGCTTACAGCTCATTAGTGATGTATCTTGTCATACGGTGCATACAGTTGAAGTCGGACGTTTACATACACCTTAACCCAAACTCAGTTGTTCACAATTGCTGACATTTTATCCTTGTAAAAACTCCCTGTCTTAGGTCAGTTGGGATCACCAATTTTTTTTAGAATGTGAAATGTCTAAATTATAGTAGAGTGATTTATTTCTGTTCTTGTTCTTTCATCACATTCCCAATGAGTCTGGAGTTGACATACACTCAATTAGTATTTGGTAGCCTTACCTTTAAATTGTTTCACTTGGGTCAAATGTTTCGGATTGCCTTCCACAAGCTTCCCACAATAAGTTTGGAGAATCTAGGACACACGCCCATGCCCTGTGTCTTAGATTTATGAAACTTGTTCTGTAAGTCCATCTCCTCACAAGGAAAATTTTTGCCAATAGGACTCAGTCTGCCATGTTACATTTTCAGCCATTTTGGATTTTGTGAAAAACGCTTAAAACAAAACTTCTATAGCACCAAATGCCTGATCCTCACGTCCTTTGATATTTGGCTTCTGTAGACCAAGTTCTGTAAAATATGTATGAGCCGAACCCATATGTAAAAAATTGTGGTCGCTATTGACCAATAAACATTCAAGTCGGTGTGGTTTTACACATATATGCATATAAATCAGACACAGTTGATGATACACTATAACGATGTAACGTATGCAAGTAAATTACATTTTACCACATGGTGGCGCCATAATAACCAGATGGCATTATCTCTTTATCTGTATCACTAAGTGTGATTTACCTTTGGCACACACAACCAGAGTAATGCATCTAGCTAATGTATGAACTATGGTTCAATTTGGCCACAAGGGGGCACCATTGGACAAACAACATCATTCATGCTTTATTTCGAGAATATATGAATAGATGGCGCACGTGGATCTCTCAATTCACAAGTAGCGAAATAAGGCCAATAGTAGCTAATGCTGAAACACGCTCAATGCTGCTTGCAGCTTTAATTATTATTATTATTATACTCCTGCCGTTTTAAGGCCTTTTTTGGTAATTCCCGTGAGATAAAAAAGCACAAAAAGGCCCAAATATACATGGTAGTAAAGGCCCAAAGGCCACATCTTCTGATGTAATCCAATTGCAAATTGGCCTTAAGGTGGCGCTGTCGCAAGCCTCCTTTGAAACCTCACCACACCCACCCGATGTGATGAAGAGTCTTGAAAATTGGTACATAGGTTCATGTCCTCACAATGAACATTTTTCTAATTGGGACTCATAAAGTCCGCCATATTGGATTTTCCGCAATTTTGGATTTTGTGAAAATAGCCTAAAACGCTACTCCTATAGCACCTGAGGTCTAATCTTCACGTCCTTTGACATTTGACATCTATGGACCAATGTCTTCAAACGTTCTATAAGCCAGGCTAGTGTGGCAAAAAACATGGCCGCTATTGACCAAAGAACATGTGCATGAGTGTGGTTTTGAACATATATGCACACTACTACTACAAGGATAATGACATTAAAATTCTACTTTGTCAATATGTTGACAAAGATGATACAAAAAAAAGCACTACAAGTGATTTTATGTCAACCACATGGGGGCGCTATTGAGGTTAGCCATGTTTGCAAACTCACCACGCTCACCCCATTTGAGTTAGAGCCTTGAAAAGAGGGGATTAGTACAACTCCTCACGATGAACATAATTGAAATTGGGACCCATTAGCTTAGCCCTTATGAGACCAAAGGTCCACCATATTAGATTTTCCACCATTTTGGATTTTGTGAAAAACGCTTAATGTTACTGTGTGTAACTTCACTTACCGTCACAGAAGCCCAGACGGTGCGTCTGAAAATGTGGATGCATTTGTTTTCTTCGTAAATATGTAAATACAACTCCTCTATATACTAAATTTCCGAATACCTTAATTAAAATTAACAACGGTACACATAGTTTGCTAACTAACTTGTTAGATGGTGACAGGCTTCCTTCACTTACGGTGCATGTCCACTGATGGATACAATTCATTTTCTATGAATAGCGTCAAGTCGTTGTTGGCAGTTGTGCAAAGCATCTCGGGAAGGCAGCGTGGCCATTTGAGCTTTTCCAGCCATGGTCAATATTATGCAAATGAATATGGATAACGCCAGGCGTTTATCCAATGGAAGTAGTCTTTCATAAACAAGAGTCGGTCTTCCTTGTTGGTCCAGCGTTGTACTGCAACAGCACGTGAAATATTTTTGCTCCATGTGATGCATTCTGCTACCAACTGGAGGAATAGCAAATTGCAGCGTGGACAAGCACAATAAGGATTGGAGGATGGTGGAAATTGTTGGTGACTCAGGTCAGTTTTATAAGTTAGCTCTGTGTTGTTAAATGTGCTGTGTTTATTAAGCATTGAGTTTTGTTTTATATGGCAGCACCACAGAAATACTTATAACGTGTGTTTTCATTTTGCCCATGAGTGAGAAATAATTTTAAAAAGTTCATGAAGGGATGTCAACACAGCCCTCCCCCGAAAAACAAACACCTATAGCGGATATGCTCATTAGCGGCCATCTGGGGCAAGGCAGCGTGTTTGCAGGCGCATTCGCGCCAGAACAGTGGTCATCCACCGTTACGACTAGATCCCGCGCCTACTTTTGAAACATGCTCGTGCCCTTTCTGTGCTGTAGGTGCGCGCAGGATGCACAGTGCTTATGATCTGCTGAAGGTTTAAAGGACATAAGACAACAGCTCTGTAAAGGCACCTGCAGACGGGCTGCAGTAAGCGCCAACTGCACTGCAAGAAAAATCTGCCTACTGTATGCATACCCATGCGGGGTGTACACATAACTGCTACAGTGGCTGAGTTTCTGTTGGTTACTGACGAAGTTAGGTTATGGTATGTCCTCTAGAAGTTAGCCTACTTTACAGATGTTGTATGTTTTTGTAAATTAAAATAAAATGAAAGGCAAGCAAATTATTTTTTTTCTTTGTTCATTTTAAATAGGTAATGTAATTGTCTAGGTAAGCAGATTATTTGCAATTCTCATTTGTGTGCAATATTATTCTTGTTATAATTATTAGGCTATATTGTTATAATATAAAAACTAAATTACACATGATGATTGACATTTAATTAACAACTTCACTAGTTGTGCATGTGCAAAGCTAGCCAAACTAGTATAAACTACGGTATTATAAACCCTCTCTCCTCCTTTTGTGTTAATAATATATAGGCTAACACCCACCTGAATAAGCACACAATGCACAAACGCACCTTTATGCTGCAATTTTTTGGTTAATGTCCCTGTAGGTCTGCAGAGTGCAAAGTTAAATTGTATAATTATGGGAAATCCGACAATAATATATTTATCCTCTTTTTTCTTCTCATATAGCCTATTGGTGTTGTCAATGAATGAGGGTTTGATTGGTTGACAAGATGAACACTGTTCATTGGTTCATCTTATCAACCAATCAAACCCTCATTCATTCAACCCTCATTCAAAAGTTCAACAAATATGAACTTTGTGCGCTTTCATCCGCGAGCAAGTGTGCACAGAAAGCAGCACCGCTCAGGAGATTGAGCACCACGCACCGCGCCGCTCGTAAAACTGCTTGCGGTTTGCCGCCCATCGCCCTACTCCAATTGAAAGTCTATGAGACCTTCACCGCCACCGCGGCCCGTGTGCAGGTGCCTTACAAACAAAATTAAAGGATTTTTCAATGGTCTAAATTAGATTTTTGAAATTAATGGATAATTTAAGGGATTTAATTTTCTTAAGGACCCATTAATTCATAAAGGTATTTTGTATGATTTCAGGGGTTGTTTAAGGCAATATTTATTTTCTTTTAAGGGATTCAAGTTCAATAGTGAGTGCTGTTGGTGAAATGTACGTTGAGATAGACAGCATAGAAGTGGATCAGTAGGGTAAGCACCGGAAAATAGTCTGGCAGGGGACATTTGTGTCTGAATGTTTATGGTGGTACAGACTTCTGACTTGACAGTAACTCTCTAAGGCCATCGACAAAAACACTGGCAATGGAAAAAGCAGTGGCAGGACACTGCAACTGTTTTTTTTAACATGTTTCACTGTGTGTGTGTGTGTGTGTGTGTGTGTGTGTGTGTGTGACAAAGAGAGACAGACAGCATAGAAGTTGGTTACTTCATTGTATCACCTACCTTCTATTGTCTAATGGACTTACATTAACCACATTTTTACCGAGGTCATTGTTCCGCCATCTTGCAATTTATATCTTATTCCCCGTGTGCCGCTGGCCAAGTCAATCAGAGTTATTGTTGATATACAGTCCACTGTCTAAAGCCATAGACACAAATATGGCCATGGAGTGTTAACATGATAGGACAATAGTCTGGCAGGGGACATTCGTGTCTGTATGTGTATGGTCATACAGACTTCTGACTCAACAGTCCACTCTCTAAGGCCATAGACAAAAACACTCACAATGGAAAACGCAATGGTAGGACACCGGAAGTATATGATTTTTTTATTTGTTTCACTAAGAGTGCATGTATGTGTGTTTGAGACGAGATACAGACCTGCCTTCACCTTCCTTCTATTGTCCAATGGACTTACATTAACCACCTTTTTACTGAGGTCATTGTTCCGCCATCTTGGAATTAATCTCTTATTCCTTACAACCCTATAGAGAGACACATATGAGACACCTGTACAACACCAGTCAGATCAATCAGACTACCGGTTGATTTTAAGGTAATTTTTTTAGTGGTCATTAGAGTTAGCATAAAGGGCTTAAATTGTGAAGTCATAGTTAAGTCGACTTTTGACATAGCAACATAATTAAGTCGACTTTTTGACATAGCACATGTATGCCAAAGGGCAGATCAATCTGTCTTTTTAAAGAGTTGAAACATTTAGTAGGTTTTGGCAAATTTTCACTGTACTGAAAAATCCATCTTGGCGTAAATGATCGATCCTTGAGGCTATTTTGTTCCTCTTGAAAAATGAGGCATGTACACAAAGATGCAGCACTATAGGACAGATGGGGTGGAAATTACATCATTTAAAAATCCTCAAATTCAAACACGTACTGTAGTGAAATCGGGGCAGGTTTTTGCATGGCAAGTACTCGTGGTCTATATATTCACATGAATCATTTGTATGTTGACAACTTACGCCATGCCAAAATGTAGCAGACACAAGGTTAGCAAAACCATGCAAGAGTCAGAGCTCTGCTTTGTCAGAAATTACATGAAGCAGTGAAGCACACCAAACAGAATGGTCTTCATTTCTATTGTTGGCACACAAACTCAACCATAATCCCCAAAAAACATTCAAATGTGTAGCACTGTACATAAATTACAACATGGCACAAAAAACAAAGCTCTGTCACCATCTTATCAATTACAACAAACATAAACATTAATAAAATGAACAGCCGCAACGCATGCTGGGATAACGATAATAAAAGAAATACACTCCATATTTATACAGTTACTTAATGTAAACAGCGAATCAAAGTCTATGGAAAAACAGATAATTCTTGTGTTTCCTGATAACAGAAATTGACTGTCATTCTGAAATACAGAAAATTACATGTAATCTCTCAACTTTTCACACCCTATAAGGGAGACATACAAGACACGTATGCCGCTGGCCAGGTCAATCAGATTTATTGTTGATATACAGTCCACTATATAAAGGCATAAACACAGACATGGCCATGGAGGGTTAACATGATAGGAAAATAGTCTGTATGTGTATGGTCATATAGACTTCTGACTCAACAGCCCACTCTATAAGGCCATAGACAAAAACACTGGCAGTGGAAAACACAGTGATAGGACACTGCAAGTATTTTTTTTTTAAATATGTTTCACTAAGTGTGTGTGTGTGTGTGTGTGTAAGACAAATAGATTACAGACAGCGTTTGATTTTAAGTTTATTTATATATTGGTCATTAGTCTTAAATGACCAATATATGCTTAAAGGCCTAACTTTGTGTAGTCATAATTCAGTCGATTTATTAGCATTAGCATTAGTTTGTGTCGAAAATGTTCAGAATTCTGTCAGCTACGGTTTTGGCATCTTTTGAGACATTAACATACTAATGCACATGGTAGCATATGGGGGTGTTATCAGCATGCACAATGAATATGAAGTGCATAGGTTATTGTTATATAATGGTACACACACATGAACATTGTGCATACTCTTTTTTAATACTGATTGGCCATTTTGTCTGCCATCTTGCAATGTACCTCATATTCCTTATCACCCTATTTCCACTATACAGAAAAATCCATCTTATGGTTTATTGAGACTTATTTTTGCTCATCATGAGAAGTGAGGCAGGCACACCAACATTCAGCACTGTATGTCAAACAGGGTGGAAATGCCATCTTTTTGAAAATAGCAAATTGAATCGTGTACTGTAGCGCCCCTGGTGGATGAATCGGGGCGGGTGTCAGTGAGGTTGTTACTCTGGGGCTATAGTTTAAGTGGACAAAGTATTTTTTACCAGGGACTTTTGGTGTTATTTAGCAGTTTAGGCCACATGAATAAGAATAAATATAGTTGCAAGCAACCGTGGGACGGGGTCCTCCTGTGACATGGTGAGCATGGGGAAGCTGCCATAACAACATTGTAAGCATATGGCGGCAGAAATAGTCCCATGGTAAGCACTCTAATATAATTTTTACTCTGGTCAGCCATATTGTCCGCCATCGTGTATTATTTCACTTAGCTTTTAATGCCCTATAGGGTGACATCTGTAAGACATGTATGCCGCAGGCCAGGTCAAACAGAGTTATTGATTGTAAGTTGTTGATTTTAGGTGCATTTTTATAGGTTTCATAAAATTTTCACACTACAAAAATATCCAAGTTGGCAGACCTGATAGGTTCTTTATTCAATTTTGTACCTTCTGGGTAATGAGGCATGTACACAAAGAATCACCATTCTAGGTCAATCGGGGTGGAACTGGCATCATTGTGGAAAAAATGCATTAAGGTGTGGCCAGTGGCGCCCTCTATTGAGGAATTGGGACTGTGATTTGGGTCTATGTGAATTGGGTCTGTGTGGTTGTTATACGTGGTCTATATTTTCATTGTGCCATAATGTATTGCACACAAAATGTGCATCCATAATTTTTACGCTGGTCAGCCATTTTGTCCGCCATGTTGTATTAAATCTTTTAGCTCTTAATACCCTATAGGGTGACATGTATAAGAAACATGTATGCCACTTGCCAAGTCAAACAGAATTATTGTTGAATTTAAGTACATTTTTATAGGTTTCATGAAATTTTCACTGCAAAATAATAACTCCTGCCGGAGGACCCCTAATAATACCAACAATTACAATAGGATTCCTCCTACCGGAGGATCCCTAATAATAATAATAATGACAATTACATTAGGGTTCATCCTACTGGAGGACCCCTTAAAAAAAGAATGTCTACCATAGTAAATTGCTTATACTTTGCATTCTAGGGGAGGTCACACAAAATGCTACATTGAAAGCACAATTTTTCATTATATTAGCATTTCTTTGTTTTTACTTCAGTGCCATATAGTGTTTTGTCCGCAAATAAATAAAAAGGTAAGGCACAGTACTGTATACATTTGTGTAGATTACAAGGGATGTGTATGGTTTATTTGATTATATGTTTTATAATAGACCACTACTACTGTATGGGACGGATCATTTTGTTGAGTTCACTATTTTGAGTGTGTAAACATCACCTTTTTCAGTGGGTCAGCATTTACTTAAACTTAGCTTAATGGAGGAGGGCAATGATGAGAGTGAGCTGTTGGAATAATTTGAATGGTATGGCAGGATCTCTGCATAAGGTTGCAATAAATAGCTATGTTATATCAACATTACTCCCCTTTTCCTCCTGGAGCAAGGCCAGGCCTCGAGACGGTTTTATTACTTAGTGTTGAGAGTGGTTCGTTAGAATGAAAGGGATATTTTTCTTTTAGTTTAATATCAACAAGTGCATGAGTGTTTAGCCTGATGGAGCAGAGAGTAAGAGAGGCAATGTGTCCTTGGCTCATATTCCCGCTTCCTTGACAATTTCCCATCAGTAATTGTGTGGATGTGGGGAGAGGGGGTGTTCTTCTTTCAGCCTCCTACTTGTTGTAGTGTTGTTGTATTTATTGCACAGCAGCAGGATCTTCTTTCACTATTCTGTAGGAGCTGTAGGTGTGACTGTAAGCATCTCATGGCACCCACATATATAGTGGTCCACTGGGAAATGTTTGCACAGCTTTCTCAGAAGTTTACTCAAGCATGAAGAGGTTAGAGCCAGCATGGAATGACAGATTAGAAAAGATTACTAGTGCGAGCCCTTAACTTGCCAAAAAGGTTTAAAGTGCCTTGTGAAATGTTAGAATGTTATAAATTGAGGTGAGTTTGACCAGTAATTGTGTTTTTATGTGTGTAGCAAAAGTTGTCAATATGTCTGAAAGGTTAAAAATGCTGTTCTGATAAATACCAGCGAATAATGGTGGAAGATACTTAACTATTTTTAAGTGTAATATATTCCACCAACAGAATGTATGTTGAAAATACTTTTCTTCTGTTTGAAAGACATCTCTCTGGTTGAAAAGACAATGTTCAACTTATTTACTCAGTGGTAATATTGACTATATTATAGCACATAAACCCTTGCAAAATAGACAAAGTCACTGGAATCCAGACATTTTGGTGGGACTTTGATACTATTGTTCAAAAGTTTTGGGTCACTTAGAAATGTCCTTGTTTTCCATGAAAACATATATTAAATGAGTTTGAGTAGGAAATATAGCAAAATGATTGGAAAATGTAGTCATTGACAAGGTTAGAAATAATGATTCTTAATTTAAATAATGATTGTTTCCTTCAAAGTTTGCTTTTGTCAAAGAATCCTCCATTTGCAGCAATTACAGCCTTGCAGACCTTTGGCATTCTACTCGTCAATTTGTTGAGGTAATCTGAAGCGATTTCACCCCATCCTTCCTGAAGCACCTCCTAGAAGTTGGATTACCTTGATGGGAGCTTCTTACGTACCATACCATCAAGCTGCTCCCACAACAGCTCAATAGGGTTGAGATTCGGTGCCTGTGCTAGCCACTCCATTATAGACAGAATACCTGCTGATTGCTTCTTCCCTAATCGGTTATGCATAGTTTGGAGCTGTGCTTTGGGTCATTGTCCTGTTGTAGGAGGATATTGGCTCCAATCAAGTGCTGTCCACAGGGGATGGCATGGCGTTGCAAAATGGAGTAATAGCCTTCCTTCTTCAAGATATTTTATACCCTGTACAAATCTCCCACTTCACTACCACCAAAGCACTCCCAGACCATCATATTGCCTCCACAATTCTTGATAGATGGCGATAAGCACACCTCCAGCATCTTTGCAATTGTTCTGCTTCTCCTGATTGTTCTTCTTTGTGATCCGAAGGCCTCAAACATTGATTTGTCTGTCCATTACACTTTTTTCCAATCTTCCTCTGTCCGTTGTCTGTGTTCTTTAGTCCAACTTAATATTTTCTTTTTATTGGCCAGTTTGTGATATGGCTTTTTCTTTGCAACTCTTCCTAGAAGGGCAGCATCCCTAGAAGGCCAGCATATTTTAGTCACTTGCGCTAAGCTTGCATTTAACCTATGTGCCATTGGGTTTTACTCATTTTCTCAATTGTTAAGTCGAGGAGAAAAGGTGATTTGCTTAGATAATCTTATTTATATTGTCAGTTTATATTTTGAAAAGAAACCGTAGTCGCAATTAGTTGAAAAATATGGCATAATGTAATGATTATAAGATTTATATAATCTGGTTATACCTGTCTGTCATAATAATGTGGGGTAGCAGGGTCCCATCATATATTTGTCATTGCATCAGTTCTGAATGGAGAGTTTTGTGGTCTATGGGTTGTTGATGTGTCGGTTTGCAACCAACATGTCGTTGAAGAGTCCCAAGATCAATACTGTTATCCCTGCCCGTCTCTGTGTGTCAAATGTGTCTGTTCTGTCTATGGTGCTTGGCAGAATTCCCTGCCACAACGCTTCTTTAATCACCTACAACACAATCTCCACACACAGCTCTCCTAGTTTACTGTATGACTAAATGCTGTTACAACCCCTTTTCCCAAAAAGTTTTTGTGAAATTTTGTTATTCCACAGTACAATGAGATCATATTGTTTAGTCTAAGTATACTCAAGAAATTTACTAAGGCCATTGTGTGTTTTGGCTCTGCTCACGTACAAGATGTGCCTACAGCAAGTAGGTATAGCTTTGGCTAACATCTCAAGGCCTGTAAAATCTTATATTGTTGCCGAAATTCGCAACTACATGCTTGGGAGGGAAACACAGTGGGCTGTACTGATTGTATATATAGGCCTGAGCTCAATCTTCGACGGAGAGCTCTTGACCTGACTCTGCTGAGAGTGTTGTTAATTGCTTCAGGTTTGCAAATCTTGAATAAATCTTTATTTGTGAAAAGAATCTACAGTCTCTGCCTTTCCCATTTAGTGATTTCCACGACAATTTGGCGACAAGGATGGGATACCTAACTCTGTTCACTGATCGTTCCATGGAACTCCAATGTTAACTGCGCAGGGACCACCACAGTGTGGTTCAGGGAGCTCACACTCCGTCTAGGCCGGAGCAGAAGGGACCCGTCTCAGACCTGGAAGGGGGTGTCCGTGGACGTATACACCATCCCGAACATAAAAAACTGAAGGGTGAGACTGATTTTCTTCTTACAATAACTCCTTTGGGGGAAAGGTTCTCAAGACCTTTTAATTAAAACCTGTTCGGGCCCTTGGGAGCCCTTTGTGGAACAGGCTGTGCAGTAAACAGTTTTCGGAAACTGTAATTAATCGAAGATGAATATAAAATGAATCTATAGACAAGAGAATTGCTATGACGTGGCAAAAAAGTGTACTTGAAAGATAATGAAAACAAACCAAAAAATATTGAAAAAACTAAAATATAGTAAAAATATTGAAAAATGGAAAAAAAAGAGAGGAGAGCAATAATGCCAACTGTATGATTTGGTGACAAATGCAGATATAGAGATGTCTCCCTCATGAACTAAAACCTTTTTTGTGTGTGTTATCATCTGTTTTGAGTACAAGTGACAGGGGATTGGATACACCATGAGGACAGTATGAACAACGCCTGCCTGCTGGATCCACTGATTGGACCAGTAAAGATAATGGTGGATAAGTGGGGCACGGATATCTCAGGACAAGTGGTATTGTCGCACAAAGTATCTGATTTTCCATTAAAAGGAACATTTAGCAAGGCTAAGTTAAGTGAATGTAGAAGGAAGTTAGAAGAGTTTGAAAAGAGTAAGAAAGGATAGAAAGATAAAATTAAGTGGGATAACATTGGTAAGTGGGAGAGAGAGGCCAACAGAAGGACTGAGAGTGTGAGTAAGAAGATAATGCTAAAGGAAAGTTTGACAGAAGGTGATGAGAAACTTAAGAAAAGGAGTAAGAATAGAGAGGATGATGAGCGTGACATTCTACCTCCTTACTGTACTCCAATCCCCGCAGCTCCTGTACCAGCACCGGTCCCGGGCCCGTCTCTATCTCCACCCTGCCACTCCTCTACATGAAGCTGGAAAACCTCACAATCTCCCCTACAGAATTCAACCCTCCATCTGCCCCTCCTCCCTCTTCCCACACCACCTTCATTCCTTCTCCTGAACCAGCTCCCAGCTGCGTAAAATGCAAATAAAAACAGAACTGAGGAGACCAATTTCTGTTGTTTAGAAATGAAATGTTTTTGCATTTTTGCTTGATATAGGATTTCAGTTGCTCAACAGTTCAGGGTCTCCTTCATCATGTTTTTCGTTTCATAATGCTGTTATAAAACGTGTAATACTATGGAGCCATGCTTTTCTAATATGTGCAGAATGTGGTTTGGCATTGTCTTGCTGAAATAAGCAAGGCCTCTTCTGAAAAAGACATTGTCTGGATGGCAGCATATGTTGCACTAAAACCTTTATATACAGTTGTGCTCATAGGTTTGCATACCCTGGCAGAAATTGTGACATTTTGGCATTGATTTTGAAAATATGACTGATCATGCAAAAAAACTGTCTTTTATTTAAGGATAGTGATCATATGAAGCCATTTATTATCACGTAATTGTTTGGCTCCTTTTTAAATCGTAATGATAACATAATGATAACAGAAATCACCCAAATGGCCCTGATCAAAACTCTACATACCCTTGAATGTTTGGCCTTGTTTACAGACACCCAAGGTGACACACAGGTGAAAATGGCAATTAAAGGTGAATTTCCCACAACTGTGGCTTTTTAAATTGCATTTAGTGTCTGTGTATAAATAGTAAATGAGTTTGTTAGCTCTCACGTGGATGCACTGAGCAGGCTAGATACTGAGCCATGGGGAGCAGAAAAGAACTGTCAAAAGACCTGCGTAACAGGGTAATGGAAATTTTTAAAGATGGAAAAGGATATAGAAAGATATCCAAAGCCTTGCAAATGCCAGTCAGTACTGTCGAAATCACTTATTAAGAAGTGGAAAATTCAGGGATCTCTTGATACCAAGCCAAGGTCAGGTAGACCAAGAAAGATTTCAGCCAAAACTGCCAGCTAACCTCAGGAGAAATACAGGCTGCTCTGGAAAAAGACGGTGTGGTTGTTTCAAGGAGCACAATACGACGATACTTGAACAAAAATAAGCTGCAAGGTCAAGTTGCCAGAAAGAAGCCTTTACTGTGCCAGTGCCACAAAAAAGCCTGGTTACAATATGCCCGACAACACCTTGACACGCCTCACAGCTTCTGGCACATTGTAATTTGGAGTGACGAGACCAAAATAGAGCTTTATGGTCACAACCATAAGCGCTATGTTTGGAGAGGATCAACAAGGCTTATAGTGAACAGAATACCATCCCCACTGTGAAGCATGGGATGCTCTTGGACTTTCCAGCACGACAATGACCCTAAGCACAAGGCCAAGTTGACCCTCCAGTGGTTACAGCAGAAAAAGGTGAAGGTTCTGGAGTGGCCATCAGTCTCCTGACCTTAATATCACTCTGGGGAGATCTCAAACGAGCGGTTCATGCAAGACGACCAAAGACTTTGCATGACCTGGAGGCATTTTGCCAAGAAGAATGGGCAGCTATACCACTTGCAAGAATTCTGGGCCTTATAGACAGCTATTACAAAAGACTGCACCGCTGTCATTGATGCTAAAGGGGGTAATACACAGTATTGATACTGTGTATTGACATTAGCTTTTCTGTGATATAGCTAGCCAGATATAAATATTAATCTCCATTACACACTGTGCTACAGTCTACGTTGGGGGGTGCACTCCACTTGAGCACTATACTTGGTTTTATTTAATTAATCTCAAGGGGAACATCCACTTGACTTGTTTCTGATACGTAGTGTACATTTCCTTCCAATTTATTTAGTAGCCCTCTCCTGTCTCTTTTGAGGCTTGCCTCTCCTTGTGTTGCGTCCAGCCTTTGACATGCCATCCTCACCCCGACAGACGAGATGTCACAAGCAATACAGTGCTAATGGAGACACACAGTGTAATGTCTGCAAATATCACCTATGTCAATGTGTGTACACCAGTCAAATGTCAGATGGATCCACAGCATGCAATGTGATGCTACACTCCCGACAAAGCTACTGTAGCTCCATCTCATCCCAATATGATTTGAGATGATTGAAAGCTTTTTGATTTAGAAGTGTATTCTCTTAAGCTAAGTGCTCTCTGAGACCATAAAGGAAATTCAATTACCTCATTTAGGAAAATGGAGGGAAAAAACAGGGTTTTCTGCCCAAAATCATATAAGATCCAAATGTCTCAATAGAAACACATGGGATTAGATGGACGCCTAATGTCATTGGGAAATGCAATTTTCTGATGGCATTTCCTGTCTTACAAAAAAACTGAAGATTGATCAAAATCTTAATGAGTAATTTTTTTAAGTGGACTCTGGTTTCCCCTTCACTGTGGATTATATTATTGTCAGGCCAGTCAACCCAACCATATGTATTTTAGTTGAAGCTCAATGTTAAATTCATAGCATCACATCTAAGCCAATATGAAAGCAATGTCAACAAAATTACGCACACATTCCTCACCTCACAATATTATCCTATCCGTTTTCAGCTTTTTCTAATTATATTTCTCAATACATTTTTTTAAGAGTCATTTGTCTCTGATCATGCAAATTTTAAGGGAAAAGTGTGCCATATCAGCTACAATGTGTCTGGTCTTTTTCAACCACTGTGTACCGAGGGTCGCCTTACAGTGCATAAACATTCTGAATGTATCAGTGCTGGACAATTTTCATTAAATAACTATGATCAAGGGCTTCTGATGATATAGCATTCTAAATTGGTTGAAATACACCCAGGCTTTTGTATTATTTACCAAAATGACCTAAACCACCTCTTCAAGGAAATATTTATAACAAAAAATCTTCTTGATTGGAGATGTAAGCATACTAGAGACAAGAAGGCCATGACAGTGGAACCACAAGCCAACCTAAAACATTGGGCTATCTATCCCCTGCGCTTAGATTAGAGTTTAAACAGAAAACCACACCAGTGAAAAGTTCAGAGACTATACTGGGCTTGCACATACAGCTCCGGAAAAAAGTAGGAGACCATTGCACCTTTTTCTTTCCTTTCCAAAAATGGTTAAAAGGACAGTTTTGAGTGAGGAACAGAAGCATTCAATTTGCAGTGGTCTCTTAAATCCTTCCTTTTCGACTTTTTTGGAAAGGAAAGAAAAAGGTGCAGTGGTCTCTTAATTTTTTCCGGCGCTGTATTGCCATGCTAACTTTCAATAATGCAACAAAACTGTTGAGGACTTCTACCAATTATGTCACCTAAATCTTAAAGCAACTTTGAAAATTCTTGTTTTCAAAAGGAAAAATTTTTTTTTCTCCATTAAAATAAAATTGATCTGAAATACAGTGTAGACATTGTTAATGTTGTAAATGACTATTGTAGCTGTAAATGGCAAATTTTTAATGGAATATCTACATAGACGTACAGTGGCCCATTATCAGCAACCATCAGTCCTGTGTTCCAATAGCACAATGTGTTTACTAACCCAAGTTGATCATTTTAAAAGGTAACTGATCGTCAAAAAACCCTTTTGAAATTATGTTGGCATTGCTGAAAACTGATGTGCTGATTATCTGGAGCATCAGATTACAGGCTCAAAATGGCCAGAAACAAAGAACTTTCTTCTGACCCTCGTCAGTCTATTCTTGTTCTGAGAAATGAAAGCTATTCCATGCGAGAAATTGCCAAGAAACTGATGATCTTGTATATAACGTTGTGTACTACTCCCTTCACAGAACAGCGCAAAACCAGATTAGAAAGAGTGTCAGGCCCCGGTGTACAACTGAGCAAGAGGATAAAAGCATTTGTGTATAGTTTGAGAAACAGACTGCTCACAGGTCCTCAATTGGTAGCTTCATTAAACAGCACCCGCAAAACACCAGTCTCAACGTCTACTGTGAAGAGGCAACTCCAGGATGCTGGCCTTCTAGGCAGAGTTGCAAAGAAAAAGCCATATCTCCAACTGGCAAATAAAAATAAAATATTTTATTATTAATATTAGTATATGTATGTATATAAATTTCAATTTAAAGAAAGATTTCGCTTTAAAGAAAAACTTTAATCAATGGTTATTTTTTAACTGACCTCAAATCTATGGAATTAAGGACTTTGAGCGTGTTTTTTTTTTAATAGCAAATTCAAATGTTAAGTTTATTTCAGGTGATTTTGAGATTTATTACTTCCATGTTGTATGCTGAAAAAGCAGTGGGCTGAATTCAAACCTAAGCTGAACCATAATGTGAACCACGTGACCAACCCTCGGCCACCTGGTGGTACTGTGTAAATAAAACAAATATTAAAAGGAGTGTTTACATACAACGATCAGCCATAACATTATGACCACTGACAGGTGAAGGAAATATTGCTGATAATCTCGTTATCATGGCACCTGTCAGTTGGTGCGATATATTAAGCAGCAAGTGAACATTCAGTCCTCAAAGTTGATGTGTTAGAAGCAGGAAAAATGGGCAAGCATAAGGATCTGAGCTACTTTGACAAGGACCAAATTGTGATGCTAGACGACTGGGTCAGAGCATCTCCAAAACTGCAGCCCTTGCTGAAAAACTGTTGAAAAAGTTAATGCTGGTACTAATAGAAAGGTGTCAGAACACACAGTGCATCGCAATTTGTTGCGTATGGGGCTGCGTAGCCGCATACCAGTCCGGGTGCCCATGCTGACCCCTGTCCAGTGCCCAAAGCGCCTACAATGGGCACGTGAGCATCAGAACTGGACCACGGAGCAATGGAAGAAGGTGGCCTGGTATGATGAATCACATTTCCTTTTACATCACGTGAATGGCCGGGTGCGTGTGTGTTGCTAACCTGTAGAACACATGGCACCAGGATGCACTATGGGAAGAAGGCAAGCCGGCGGAGGCAGTGTGATGCTTTGGGCAATGTTCTGCTGGGAAACCTTGGGTCCTGCCGTTCATGTGGATGTTACTTTGACACGTACTTCCTACCTAAGCATTGTTGCAGACCATGTGCATCCTTTCATGGCAACGGTATTCCCTGATGGCATTGGCCTCTTTTAGCAGGATAATGCACCCTGCCACAAAGCAAAAATTGTTCAGGAACACAACAACGAGTTTAAGGTGTTGATTTGGCCTGTGGGATGTGCTGGACAAACAAGTCCGATCCATGGAGGCCCCACCTCGCAACTTACAGGACTTAAAGCATCTGCTGCCAACGTCTCGGTGCCAGATACCACAGCACACCTTCAGAAGTCTAGTTGAGTCCATGCCTCGACGGGTCAGGACTGTTTTGGAGGCAAAAGGGGGAACTAAATAATATTAAGCAGGTGGTCATAATATTATGGCTGATCGGTGTATATGCTAACTTTAATATTAATATATAGCATCTATTACTCTTTACAAGTAATATCAAAGCTGATTTATCAACCTACAAAAACAAATACAACTCTGTCAGGATATTGTATTTCAGGCGAATAGAGCAGGTTTCACTGGAACCCAAACACAGCCCAGTTTAAGACAAGGATGGCTTGATAGGCCACAATATATTATTAAAAATTGCTCTTACAAAATGCTAATCTACGGACCTCTCAGTCTCTTAAGTAGCTTTTCCTTTCAGAATTGCGTTATTGCATAACACTATCTCATCAAATAGTGAAACAGAGCTGCAGGAGATTTATTTCAAGGCTTACTAAGGAGAATAAATGCTGCCACCCTCTGCTCCCCCTACTGCTCCTACATTCTCTCTCTCTCTCTTCCCTTTATTCCCTATCTTCTTGTTGGCGGTAAGACAGCGGCTCCTCGACTGCATTTAGGTCTTTCTTTTCTGGAGGGGATGTAATGCTCATTAAAACCTTTTGAAACGGGATGAAGAAAGGACCGCTAGGCCACTTGCAGAGGTATCTATCTGATGTTGACTGATGCAAAGTGACTGGACCCTGAACAACCCTTGGCCATCATCACCTTTATGGTTGTTATCATAATCATATAAAGAGACAGCTGATTGAGTACTGTCAATTAGCTATAAGTTGTGGAGTAATGCAATTATACAGAAAACAAAAATAATGTGCTGCAAAGCGTGTTCTTTCATAATGCATGTCTCATGGGAAAAGCAAAGTAAAACGTAAAACACAATAATGGTGAAACAATAATTTAGCCTATTTTTCAAAACACCCAAGTACATTTGCTTTTTTAGCAACAAAATACTATTCTTCATTAACTTTTCAAACTACTGGTTTGTACCAAGGATAAATATTGATTGATACCACTGGAGGGGTCTCATTGTGTGGGTTTTCCTGTGTGTATTGTGCCTTAGAAACATACTGGATAATAGTCAGATCTTGGCTCTCTTTTGTTGGTGGCAGTGCCTTTCATGAGATAATTACATTGCAATTAAATGCTTTCCTCGTAAGAATGAGAGAGGAGCATCTGTAGCAGTGTTGAATTAAAACAGCATACAAAGGTGTCCTTTTGTACCAAGCTTAATTTGTTCATCTTTTCAAACCTGGGCTCCTTCAAATGGACTCACTATAAAATGGTTTAATTCCACAAGGCTATGTGGATTACATTCACAGTCAGGTCCAGACCGAAGGTTCACATTCCCAAGTGATGTCTGTTAATGGCTTGGCTTGGTGCTTCAAAATCTTTTTGATAGCTAAGATGTGTGAGCAAATGAATTGCATGCTACACAACCAAGACCATACAGGAAAAATAAGTGGTATCACCATTCCAGATGTGAAATTGATGAAACGTCCACTTCACTGCAGTTGTTAAAGTTTACCTCATGTAGAACGGTGAGAAACTCTGTTTCCACCTAAAGTGTTTTTCCCATCTCCACGAACATTTATCATCATCCTGTTTTAACCAGTGTTGGGGATAACACGTTACAGCAGTCAGACTACATTTTAACGGTAATGAATCACGTAATGTTTTAGTCATTTAATTGAAGTAATCCCTTACTAGTTATTCAAAAAATACAACATGCTACTCAATTTCCCTCAGTGCAACCAACATAGCCTCACGTAGCATATATTTTCTCCAGTAGGAAGTGGCAAAGGTTGCAGCATTATCACTTGCTAAAGTTCATAATACACCTACCAAAGCCAGTCACCCAACTCCCATTAATTTCAAATTGATACATAGCGTCAACAAGCGATTTGTGTTGCGGAAGGCTGAGCTGTGTGATTCAGGCTTTTTTTTCTGTTTTTTTTTGTTCTTCATTGTTCACTGGAATGGATCTATCTAGTATTGAGGTCTGTTCATGTAAATCTGGCCTGAAAATGTGGAGGCACTTGCGATACACAATAATTTATTGATTAAATGGATTATAGATTAAAGTACTAAAACACAAATTTTGTTTCTCCTTATGGTACAAGATTTCCTGAGATAATAGGATTGGTCACTCTTGCTGTGTAATGATTAATGATTGATAATGTTATATGCTGGTGACTGACACTGACTATGCAATACCTGACTATATAATTGTACGATAACCGCCATTAAATGTCTTCCTTCTGGGCATAAGTGACCAACACGTAAATATAGAATCAAAGGATTTATCTCAAAGTAAATAAGTAACTTAACGCTTTACTTTCTACAGCAAGTAACTAAGTAACTTAACTATTTACTTTATGAAAATTGTAACTACTAACTGTAATTAGTTAAAAGTAACATTCCCCAACACTGATTATATATAACCTGCAGTACAATACAAATAGCTGGGTGAGATGAAGAATAATTTGTCCCCAGTGCCCATATCGCCAAAATACCAGAGAATGAAAAATACATTGAAAGGGGAGGAAAGTCAGGGTAGAAGCTGTGTGTTGCATTTGGAGGTCTGAGAATACGCAATTACATATTGGCCCCCTGCTGTGGAGCTAGGCTGTGGTATTTTACAGTTGGTCTCTTCGTGTCTGCAGCTTGTCCACAGCAGCATGCCCCTCCTATCTTTGATCTGTCTAAAGTGTCTGATGCAGCTCTAACACTGAAGTATGTGTGCGGCTCACTGTCTGTCTGTCTGTCGTGGAGAGCAGAGCCTTTTTTCGCCATACCTACAAAATTGCAGCGTTGTCATACCTCGCATTGAGGTCTCTGTTTTTTTATGAGCCAAAACAGCTTGAAAAAACTGCTAACATTTTAGATTGGATGTAACATTTTAAGAATCTTTCTTTATATGCCCTTCAGTGTTACCTGTTACATGTACATTCCAGATGCTCTGATGTCTTTTCAGGTACATTTAATGGGCATTAGAATATTCCTAAACATGTACGATTCATAAGCATATTACATTCATATGCATCTATAATATTCAATACCACTACCATACTGTTCACACTCCCCTTCCTACTCTTTCTAAAATTGCTGCTAGTTTACATTATGTATATTATTGCCATATCTATAACATTCAATACTACTGCCAGTATTGCTGCTAGTTTACTGTACTCTTTTAAACTGCTGCTAGTGTACAGTGTTACATGTACATGTATATTATTGCTTTTTTTGTGATATTTTTGCTGTATATATATTTTTCTTCATAAATCTCACTACATAGTTGTAGTGTGCTATGCCACCATTTATAAGCTTATTACACTCACATGTAAGTATAATCTATAATTTTCAATAATTCTACCAAATTACATTATGCGTATTATTGCCATACTTGCCATATCTATAATGTTCAATACTACTACCCAGATTGCTGCTAGTTTACAGTACTCTTTTTAAACTGCTGCAAGTGTACAGTGTTATGTACATTATTGCTTTATTTTTTGTTTGGCTATATTTCTGCTTGTATATTTTTCTTAATTCTCACTATATAGTTGTCGGGTGACATGTCACAAGAATTTCATTGTGCAGGATGACGCTGTGTTGTTGACGCTGTGTTGTGTATTTCACAAATAAACCTTGAAACTTGAAACTATATTTGTCATGGTATTCAGACCGGGTAGGACACATTTTGCAAATAGTTGCTCCATATGTTAGGTGATAAAATCGCAAAAAATTTAAGAAACCTTGAAGAAAATCTTAATTTCCTGAATTGTACAACTTATGTGTTGCACCCAGGGACAATGGAATACATTTCTTACCTGTTCTGACCTTGTGGGTGTACACACTTGCACGCTCACTTTTTATGTAACTAATTAGCTAATGATAGGCCTATTTGATGTGTCAACTCTTTTCACATTAACTTTAAAACTCATTGTAAGAGATCTCCTGTCAATTTAGTGTGCATAGTGCTCAGTGGTATACCAATATTTGGATTTTATTTTTATTTCAAATTAAGAAACATACCCAATTCGATATAATTATTTGACAGTTGATTTCGTTTTTTCAAGTGTGTTCGGTTTTTGTGCATACTTTCTGGTGCATTGTTTTCTACAGAAGTCATCCTTATTTCACCAGGAAAAAGGGGAGAGTAGTTTCTTCAAAAGCAGATTCACCTTATTCAAACCATAATGTGGTGATTTAGACAACACACGGCTGGGCTTTTTTTAATTTTATTTTTATTCAAAGTGCAATGTACAAACATAAATGGCGCTACATCTAGTATCAGCACTACAGCAGCAGATAAAAAAAAAAAAACTGAAAATAAATTAAATTAAAAAATATACAGTGAGGGAAAAAATGATTCGATCCCCTGCTGATTCTGTACATTTGCCCACTGACAAAGAAATGATCAGTCTATATTTTAATGGTAGGTTTATTTGAAAAGTGAGAGACAGAATAACAACCTAAAAATCCAGAAAAACGCATGTCAAAAATATTATAAATTGATTTGCATTTTAATAAGTGAAATAAGTATTTGATCCCCTCTCAATCAGAAAGATTTCTGGCTCCCAGGTGTCTTTTAAACAGGTAACGAGCTGAGATTAGGAGCACACTCCTGAAGGGAGTGCTCCTAATCTCAGCTTGTTACCTGTATAACAGACACCTGTCAACAGAAGCAATCAATCAGATTCCAAACTCTCCACCATGGCCAAGACCAAAGAGCTGTCCAAGGATGTCAGGGACAAGGTTGTAGACCTACACAAGGCTGGAATGGTCTACAAGACCATCGCCAAGCAGCTTGGTGAGAAGGTGACAACAGTTGGTGTGATTATTCGCAAATGGAAGAAATACAAAAGAACTGTCAATCTCCCTCGGTCTGGGGCTCCATCCAAGATCTCACCTTTTGGAGTTGCAATGATCATGAGAACGGTGAGGAATCAGCCCAGAACTGCACGGGAGGATCTTGTCAATGATCTCAAGGCAGCTGGGACCATAGTCACCAAGAAAACAATTGGTAACACTACGCCGTGAAGAACTGAAATCCTGCAGCACCCACAAGGTCCCCCTGCTCAAGAAAGCACATGTACAGGCCCGTCTGAAGTTTGCCAATGAACATCTGAATGATTCAGAGGAGAACTGGGTGAAAGTGTTGTGGTCAGATGAGACCAAAATTGAGCTCTTTGGCATCAACTCAACTCACTGTATTTGGAGGAGGAGGAATGCTGCCTATGACCCCAAGAACACCATCCCCACTGTCAAACATGGAGGTGGAAACAATATGCTTTGGGGGTGTTTTTCTGCTAAGGGGACAGGACAGTTTCACCGCATCAAAGGGACGATGGACGGGGTCATGTACCGTCAAATCTTGGGTGAGAACATCCTTCCCTCAGCCAGGGCATTGAAAATGGGTCGTGGATGGGTATTCCAGCATGACAATGACCCAAAACACACAGCCAAGGCAACAAAGGAGTGTCTCAAGAAGAAGCACATCAAGGTCCTGGAGTGGCCTAGCCAGTCTCCAGACCTTAATCACATAGAAAATCTATGGAGGGAGCTGAAGGTTTGAGTTGCCAAACGTCAGCCTCGAAACCTTAATGACTTGGAGAAGATCTGCAAAGAGGAGTGGGACAAAATCCCTCCTGAGATGTGTGCAAACCTGGTGGCCAACTACAAGAAACGTCTGACCTCTGTGATTGCCAACAAGGGTTTTGCCACCAAGTACTAAGTCATATTTTGCAGAGGGGTCGAGTACTTATTTCTCTCATTAAAATGCAAATCAATTTATAACATTTTTGACATGCGTTTTTCTGGATTTTTTTGTTGTTATTCTGTCTCTCACTGTTCAAATAAACCTACCATTAAAATTATAGACTGATCATTTCTTTGTCAGAGGGCAAACGTACAAAATCAGCAGGGGATCAACATTTTTTCCCTCACTGTATATCACCTACAAGAATTTGGGGCCTCATAGGCAACTATTACAAATGACTGCACGCTGTCATTGATGCTAAAGGGGGCAATACACAGTATTAAGATCTAAGGGTATGCAGACTTTTCAACGGGGTCAGTTCATTTTTTTCTTTATAGGAGGAAGGGTTTAGGAATTACAGTTCTTTAATATGTAGCCCCCTCTTTTTCAAGGGACCTTAAGTAATTATTTGACAACAATTGACTCAAAAGCTGTTTCATGGACAGGTGTGGTCTATTCCTTCGTTATTTCTTCATCAATTAAACAGGTAAAAGGTATGGAGTTGATTCCAGGTGTGGCATTTGCATTTGGAAACGGTTGCTGTGAACCCACAACACGCGATCAAAGGAGTTCTCAATGCAAGTGAAACAGGTCATCCTTAGGCTGCAAAAAAAATCAGAGAGATAGCACGAACATTGGGAGTGGCCAACAGTGTTGCCAGATGGGGCGGTTTCCCGCTCAATTGGGCTATTTTTAATGACAGTGTATGGGCAAAAATGGACTTGGGCGGGTCGATTTACAGATAGGGTTGTATAGGTTCGGCCGTTGTTTTTACTGGAGTCTGCGGGTGATTTTGCGGTTTACAGTCAATCAAATCTGGCCAAATCAACAGTTTGGTACATTCTGAGAAAAAAAAGAACACACTGGTGAGCTCTGCAACACAAAAAGCCTTAGGCCTGTACTACAAAGCAAGTTCAACATACCCAGGATTTCTTTTGTTTTTGTTGGCTGGCTTCACTAAGCCTAACAACCGCGATCCAGTATAAGCGATGTCATGACGGTGGTTATAAGTTTGTTAAATCAACCCAGGTTTTCCCAATCTAGCGACGAGTGCGTTCACATAAAAGGGGCGGTGTTTGCACCATATGACCAATTGCAAGCATGGACAAGTCTATCAGAGCCACATATTTCATTCAAGAGGAGCAAATGATAATTTTAAAGAAATATGAAGGATATACAGGTGCTGGTCATATAATTAGAATATCATCAAAAAGTTGATTTATTTCAGTAATTCCATTCAAAAAGTGAAACTTGTATAATGTATACATTCATTCCACACAGACTGATATATTTCAAGTGTTTATTCCTTTTAATTTTGATGATTATAACTGACAACTAATGAAAACCCCAAATTCAGTATCTCAGAA
>JACXGI010003337.1:0-26874 GCA_016801175.1 Esox masquinongy | reverse complement strand
GAGACACAAAAGGTCATTGCTAAAGAGGCTGGCTGTTCACAGAGCTCTGTGTCCAAGCACATTAATAGAGAGGCGAAGGGAAGGAAAAGATGTAGAAAAAAGTGTACAAGCAATAGGGATAACCGCACCCTGGAGAGGATTGTGAAACAAAACCCATTCAAAAATGTGGAGGAGATTCACAAAGAGTGGACTGCAGCTGGAGTCAGTGCTTCAAGAACCACCACGCACAGAAGTATGCAAGACATGGGTTTCAGCTGTCGCATTCCTTGTGTCAAGCCACTCTTGAACAAGACACAGCGTCAGAAGCGTCTCGCCTGGGCTAAAGACAAAAAGGACTGGACCTGCACTGAGTGGTCCAAAGTTATGTTCTCTGATGAAAGTAAATTTTGCATTTCCTTTGGAAATCAAGGTCCCAGAGTCTGGAGGAAGAGAGGAGGGGCACAGAATCCACATTGCTTGAAGTCCAGTGTAAAGTTTCCACAGTCAGTGATGGTTTGGGGTGCCATGTCATCTGCTGGTGTTGGTCTACTGTGTTTTCTGAGGTCCAAGGTCAACGCAGCCGTCTACCAGGAAGTTTCAGAGCACTTCATGCTTCCTGCTGCTGACCAACTTTATGGAGATGCAGATTTCATTTTACAACAGGACTTGGCACCTGCCCACAGTGCCCAAGCTACCAGTACCTGGTTTAAGGACCATGGTATCCCTGTTCTTAATTGGCCAGCAAACTCGCCTGACCTTAACCCTATAGAAAATCTATGGGGTATTGTGAAGAGGAAGATGCGATATGCCAGACCCAACAATGCAGAAGTGCTGAAGGCCACTATCAGAGCAACCTGAGCTCTCATAACACCTGAGCAGTGCCACAGACTGATCGACTCCATGCCACGCCGCATTGCTGCAGTAATTCAGGCAAAATGAGCCCCAACTAAGTATTGAGTGCTGTACATGCTCATACTTTTCATGTTCATACTTTTCAGTTGGCCAACATTTCTAAAAATCCTTTTTTTGTATTGGTCTTAAGTAATATTCAAATTTTCGGAGATACTGAATTTGGGGTTTTCATTAGTTGTCAGTTATAATCATCAAAATTAAAAGGAATAAACATTTGAAATATATCAGTCTGTGTGTAATGAATGAATATAATATCCAAGTTTCACTTTTTGAATGGAATTACTGAAATAAATCAACTTTTTGATGATATTCTAATTATATGACCAGCACCTGTATACTGTGATGGTAATTTCACCGATAGGAACTCTTAAAGGAGTAAGTACAGAGACAAAATTTTCTTGGCATAATTAGCAGTTTATTTGCAAATAGAGAGATGCATCAAAAGCTTACAGAATAACCCCCTAAGGAATCTCTGAGGTAAATACATGAACAGTCAGTATTTATTACAGTTAAAAGGGGTGTGGTAAGATGCTGCCCAGCTGTCTTATGTCACACAGGTTTTACCCAAAGGGCGGGCTGTCCCCCCACCTTATCCTTCCTGCCCTAGGTGTTTACTGTTGTGTTTACCCAAAGGGGCCACTTGCCCCTACTTCCCTCAAGGGCCACATTCCTAAGGAACAAAGGACAGATACCCTTATTGGTTTAGGCAGATAAACAGATGGTCAAAGTACCTAATGATCCTCTGATATTATGCAGACATGTGTGTCACAAACAAAGACCAGAGTTACATACCAGGTAATAGAAAAGCAGATATTTCTCAAATGTACATTAATTCAAGAATTTCCATAACAATCCATCCTCTTGATACCAGATCAACCCTCGGTATCAATCCTTAAACAATGTACTCATTAGGATCCAGACTGCAACAAAACAGTACTCTTTAACGACATGACCTTGTTGATATCATTACCCTAATAATTAGAGAACGAAACAAGTTTGAAATGGCTGGATCCTCATTTACATGCTTCTGGACCATTACCTGCGTATTAACTCCAAGACCACACATTTTCATTACACAGAACTATAACATAGTACGGCAGAATGTTTAATGTTAAAATCACTGGTCAAAGGAAGTAATTTCAGGTGACACATATACTGACAGTGTGGGGTATGTAGCATTGACACATGGGTGTGTAAACACCAATCACTGAATACATCCTTCAATTTGTTACTGGTACAAAGTCCTCCCATGCCAATTGCTTGATTCACTAAAAAATTATCTCGTAGTTCCAATAAGATGTACTTCCAAAGTCATCACAAATGTTCTGCCCCTCCAAACTTCAGACTGTCACTTATGAATCATTTCTTGGCAGACCAATGTAACAGACCGTAAAGGTCAGATGTATATTCCAAGGTGTTGTCATTCATAGTTCAAATGCAGGTTATGATGACACAGCTCTAGTTGTCTCCATTCCAGCTGGTTTATCAGCCAGGTCAGTTATCATTGGTAAACACAAGCAAAGAAAAACTAGTATTTAACCAAAGTCAATTCAACATTCAAAATAGGACATCTAATTTTATCGTGGGGGATAAATGTGCTTTGGCTATGTTACCCTCTGTTGCAGGCCGTGACTATATTGGATGCAAATCCAGTCTTCATGGAAAACAGCGAGTTTTCTTAACGTTAAAGACTATCGCCATGTGGTTCTTCATTCTACTACTTCGTACAGGAGAGAGAAACACAATATTTCAACCTTTTGTAAGAAAACCACAAGACTATATTTTACCAAATTAGGAAACCATCAGTGTACAAATTTCCAATTTATCACTCGGATTAGATTTAGGACATTATGCATGTATAGAATCCTAAGTTATCAGACGAATATCACCACGTGTGCCAGCTAACAGCACAACACAGGAAAGCAAATTTAAATTTTGCGGAGTCGGCGCATAGGCAAAGGCCGAAAGAGTGGGCCTCGCCAGAGAATCACATTAACGACGCAATGAACGCGTTCACCCAAGTGTACACCAAACAAAGCAAAACCTGGCGAATTAAAAAAACTTCCAGGTTAACAACAATCTCGGTGAACGAGACCAAATATTTCACCAAGGAATACAAAATGCAGCCAATTGGAACCCTCGTGCACAGGGAGTACCAAAAGGGAAAATGCAATTACTAGATATTCACGCCCGGGACTTGGGTCATGATCGTATACAGATCAAGGACAATCGGTGCGCGCGCATATACAGCTTCATTAACTACCATTTGCCAAATCACAAGTTGTCCAACAACTTTGGCTTTTTACAGGAGCAATCTCTACTCCATCCCGCAGTCTAACTGCATAAAAATCCTGCACGAATCGCCCCACAATAGGATGACTGCAAGGGAGTGTTGTCAGGACACGGATCAACAATGGCCTTATCTTAACTACAGCTGCTATAACTGAAATACCCTAAAAAAATCTCTCCTGTACTTTCACAAATGTATCAACTCTGACATACTGAAACCAACCACCTAGTTTACTAATCCTATGAAAAGGCTATAAATCAAGTATTCTATAAATATGTCAGAGAAAAAAACAGGTTTGTGTTAAGGAACGATCTCACCGGTTGATGCTCTCTGGTCCGTCTCCTCTGACCGTCAGCACCCTCTCTCAGGCGGTTAGCGTTCCTGCGTGTTCCCGTTGGGTTGCTCACGGCGAGGCCAGAGAGGTAGCCGGATCCATCTCTATTCTTGCGGGAACACTACATCTAAAACAGCCGTCATCTTGATTTCCATTGATATCTTCCCAAACCCAATGTCCAGTCGAATGTCTAGTGGTAGCCATCATAAACGTAGCGGTTAGCAGAGTCTCTTCTTCAACCCCGGGCCTGTAGTCTTCCTTGGTCTTAGCCGCTGTAAACACCGGCTGGGCCAACAGAGGTTACGTATCTGGTGAGTTCTGCTCCAGCGTTCAATTCTTTTCTCGACCCGCGTAGACTCTCCCAACACGTTCAAAGTGGGGCAAAACGGCCTCCAGATGGCCTACTGCATCACTACGTTCACAACAACAAAGTCCATAGAGCGAAACGAGTCGGGGCTATCTCGGTCACCAGCGGGGTTGGCTACGTCGATTGTACAGTAGGGAAATGTTCTCCACCGATGCAGTGTTGCCGGGTGGGGTGGGACGGTGCAAAAGTCCCAGGACTCCCAGCGATCGGCCTGGCGGAACACCTCGGGAGGGCGGAGGCGGTCAGAGGAACAATCCATCCAACCAGAGCGAAAAGAACTACAACACAGAGATCAATAAACCCCACACAAACTTCCCTAAAACTTCCATCAGTCACCACTTTCCACATACCGTAGCCTACGCCTTCCAAACAACTTTCTATTATGCCTTCTGCAACTCCCGTATGTTACCTCGTCCATATTCCTCCAATCTGCCCGGTAGCCACCGAATGAAAACGCCATTAACCGGAAAACCTAATAACTCTCAAAGATACAATTGTTCACATGTCCAGACAACATAAACATTATCTTCGCCGCCAAATATTTACCACAACACTTACCCATTATCAAATCCAGTAAAACCATGCGTGGTGAAAAAAGACCCATTTTTTTTATCTCAATTAATTTGAGCGTGCCCTGCACGTCAGAACTACTTTAACTTAATGTGCCCTAACACATATACCCACGCCCTAACGCATGGAATGCCCTAACACTCTTTTCTCAATTAACGTGCCCTAACATCGTTAATTGACCCGTCGGCCTATAAGTGAGACGTTCAAGGCCCTAACCTTGTGTGCAGATTTAAATGTGCCATAACACATATTACCAGAACCATATTTAACTACATTGTGCCCTTACCTCCTGAGTTCAAAATTAGACTCCGGGTACCTGTACTGATCAATCCCGAATCCCAAAATTCTCTTGGCATAATTAGCAGTCTATTTGCAAATAGAGAGATGCGTCAGAAGCTTACAGAATAACCCTCTGAGGAATCTCTGAGATAAATACATGAACAGTCAGTTAAAAGGGGTGTGGTAAGATGCTGCCCAGCTGTCTTATGTCACACAGGTTTTACCCAAAGGGCGCGCTGTCCCCCCACCTTATCCTTCCTGCCCCAGGTGTTTACTGTTGTGTTTACCCAAAGGGGCCAATTGCCCCTACTTCCCCCAAGGGCCACATTCCTAAGGAACAAAGGACAGACCCTTATTGGTTTAGGCAGATAAACAGATGGTCAGAGTACCTAATGATCCTCTGATATTATGCAGACGTGTGTCACAAACAAAGACCAGAGTTACATACCAGGTAATAGAAAAGCAGACATTTCTCAAATGTACATTAATTCAAGAATTTCCATAACAATCCATCCTCTTGATACCAGATCAACCCTCGGTATCAATCCTTAAACAATTTACTCATTAGGATCCAGACTGCAACAAAACAGTACGCTTTAACAACATGACCTTGTTGATATCATTACCCTAATAATTAGAGAACAAAACAAGTCTGAAATGGCTGGAGCCTAGATTAGTTCAAGAATGTCCATAACAGTACAGCTCTGGAAAAATTAGCAGTTTCTCTGGTTTTACTATTCATATGTATGTGTTTGAGTAAAATGAACAGTTTTGTTTTATTCTATAAACCACTGACAACATTACTCCCAAATTCCAAATAAAAATATTGTCATTTAGAGTATTTATTTGTAGAAAATAACAACTGGTCAAAATAACCAAAAAAAGATGCATTGTTTTCAGACCTCAAATAATGCAAAGAAAACAAATTCATATTCATTTTTCAACAACAAATTACTAATATTTTAACTTAGGAAGAGTTCAGAAATCAATATTTGGTGGAATAACCCTGATTTTTAATCACAGCTTTCATGCGTCTTGGCATGCTCTCCACCAGTCTGTCACATTGCTGTTGGGTGATTTTATGCCTCTCCTGGCACAAAAATTCAAGTAGCTTGGCTTTGTGTGATGGCTTGTGACCATCCATCTTCCTCTTGATCAAAATCCAAAGGTTTTCAATGGGATTCAGGTCTGGAGATTGGGCTGGCCATGACAGGGTCTTGATCTGGTGGTCCTCCATCCACACCTTGATTGACCTGGCTGTGTGGCATGGAGCATTGTCCTGCTGGAAAAAACAATTCTCAAAGTTGGGGAACATTGTCAGAGCAGAAGGAAGCAGGTGTTCTTCCAGGATAACCTTGTACTTGGCTTGATTCATGCGTCCTTCACAAAGACAAGCCTTGCTGAAGCATCCCCAGATCATCACCGATCCTCCACCAAATTTCACAGTGGGTACAAGACAGGCTTGTAGGCCTCTCCAGGTCTCCGTCTAACTACTGGATCACCAGGTGTTGGGCAAAGCTGAAAATGTGAGTCGTCAGAGAAGATGACCTTACTCCATTCTTCTATAGTCCAATCCTTAAGGTCTTTTGCAAACTTCAGCCCGGCTCTTCTTTGCTTCTCATTGATGGTCTTTTTTCTAGCATTGCACGACTTCAGCCTTGCCCCTAGGAGCCTGTTTCGAACCGTCCTCGCCGTGTACTTCACCCCAGCTGCTGTTTGTCATTCTTTTTGTAGGTCACTTGATGTCATCCTACGGTTGTTGAGTGACATTCGAATGAGTTGACGATCATCTCTGTCAGTGGCTTTGTTGTCCCCAATGTCTGTTCCTTGACCTTGTTCTTATGAACTGCCGTCTTTGAAATTTTCAGGATGGAATCAACCTCACGCTCACTGTATCCCTCTGCCAGTAAAGCCAGAATTGAACCCTTCTTTTCCTCACTCAAAGCTTTTCTTTTCAACTCTTTTGTCATGCTGAATAGTTATTTTTTTATTCAAATCACCTTTGAGGTACTACTTGCACTGTTTTTGCCATCCAGCTGGTCCTATTGTAAGAGGATAGTGATGACCACAGCAGTGTTTTTTATACTTTTTCTCGTTAAATTACATTTGGTTCAGGTAATCACCTAATCAGTACCCCATTTAGTAAAATGAGGTGTGCCTGTGTTGGAATTTAACAGACACTGGAATGGAATGGCTGCCATACATGTGGAGAGGCTGATTTAAGAAAAATTAGGAGTGGTCTCTTAATTTTTTCCAGAGCTGAGTAACAAAAGTGAGTACACCAATCACATTTTTGTAAATATTTGATTATACCTTTTCATGTGACAACACAGAAGAAATGAAACTTTGCTACAATGTAAAATAGTGAGTGTACAGCTTGTATAACAGTGTAAATTTGCTGTCCCCTCAAAATAACACAACACACAGCCATTAATGTCTAAACCGCTGGCAACAAAAGTGAGTACACCCCTAAGTGAAAATGTCCAAATTGGGCCCAAAGTGTCAATATTTTGTGTGGCCACCATTATTTTCCAGCATTGCCTTAACCCTCTTGGTCATGGAGTTCGCCAGAGATTCACAGGTTGCCAGTGGAGTCCTCTTCCACTCCTCCATGACGACATCACAGAGCTGGTGGATGTTAGAGACCTTGCGCTCCTCCACCTTCCGTTTGAGGATGCCCCACAGATGCTCAATAGGGTTTAGGTTTGGAGACATGCTTGGCCAGTCCATCACCTTTAACCTCTGCTTCTTTAGCAAGGCAGTGGTTGTCTTGGAGGTGTGTTTGGGGTCGTTATCATGTTGGAATACTGCCCTGCGGCCCAGTCTCCAAAGGGAGGGGATCATGCTCTGCTTCAGTATGTCACAGTACATGTTGGCATTCATGGTTCCCTCAATGAACTGTAGCTCCCCATGCCGGGCAGCACTCATGCAGCCCTAGACCATGACACTCCCACCACCATGCTTGACTGTAGGCAAGACACACTTGTCTTTGTACTCCTCACCTGGTTGCCGCCACACATGCTTGACACCATCTGAACCAAATATGTTTATCTTGGTCTCATCAGACCACAGGACATGGTTCCAGTAATCCATGTCCTTAGTCTGCTTGTCTTCAGCAAACTGTTTGCGGGCTTTCTTGTGCATCATCTTTAGAAGAGGCTTCCTTCTGGGACGACAGCCGTGCAGACCAATTTGATGCAGTGTGCGGCGTATGGTCTGAGCACTGACAGGCAGACCCCCCACCCCTTCAACCTCTGCAGCAATGCTGGCAGCACTCATACATCTATTTCCCAAAGACAACCTCTGGATATGACGCTGAGCACATGCACTCAACTTCTTTGGTCGAGTATGGCGAGGCCTGTTCTGAGTGGAACCTGTCCCGTTAAACCGCTGTATGGTCTTGGCCACCGTGCTGCAGCTCAGTTTCAGGGTCTTGGCAATCTTCTTATAGCCTAGGCCATCTTTATGTAGAGCAACAATTCTTTTTTTCAGATCCTCAGAGAGTTCTTTGCCATGAGGTGCCATGTTCAACTTCCAGTGACCAGTATGAGGGAGTGTGAGAGCGATAACACCAAATTTAACACACCTGCTCCCCATTCACACCTGAGACCTTGTAACACTAACGAGTCACATGACACCGGGGAGTGAAAATGGCTAATTGGGCCCAATTTGGACATTTTCACTTAGGAGTGTATTCACTTTTGTTGCCAGCGGTTTAGACATTAATGGCTGTGTGGAGTTATTTTGAGGGGACAGCAAATTTACACTGTTATACAAGCTGTACACTCACTACTTTACATTGTAGCAAACTGTCATTTCTTCAGTGTTGTCACATGAAAAGATATAATCAAATATTTACAAAAATGTGAGAGGTGTACTCACTTTTGTGAGATACTGTATATACATACACACACTGTATATCAGTGGCAGTTGGTGACTCAAAAAATTGGGGAGGACAGGAGGAAAACCAACCCACTGCATCATGTTTTTTTACACTAGTTGGCTACTTATCTCACCTTTCTTATGTTCAAGTTATGTTATGTTCAAATGTAGCACTAATCCATCTAGCAACCAAACTTACTATAAAACTAAGGTAAGGTAATGCACACAAAGTTCATCCCCATCTTACATAAGGAACACATTATATTATCATACATCATGTTACAACACAAAGGATGAATATAAAAAAGGGCCAGGTGAACGAGAGGGAAAGACACATCTACTCACTGCGGTCTCTGGATGACAATGAACATTGTGTGTGTGTAATGCGTCACTAGAAGCCTGTCAATTAGGGGCCAATTAGGGGTGACGCAGCACCCAGGATGTTACAGTGGGATTTTTATACAACACCCTCTGATTTAAAAAGGAAAAACAAAAACCATGAAAATCTTGAATTACAAACAAAGCAAAAACAAAGTGTGTTATGAGTTATTCTGGCTGTGGGGGGTTCCACTCGCTTTCTCACTCATTATCTTCACAGCTGGCCTGTTCTTGCATCCAGTCTTCCAAGAGCAAGAGAGAAGTAAAGGCTGGCTGTCTTCTTTGGATCTTGTAAGGTCAGAAGAAGTCTACTCAGTAAAATATCAACACAAATCATGCTTTGGCAGTTTAGTAGTAATTGAAAAAGCACTAGGGGATAAAAATTGATTGAGCTATGAATACCTTTTTTTTGGATCTTGTAAGGTCACAAGGCAGAGTGGCTGTTGTCATCAGGCTGTTGTCATCAGGACCATGAGAGAAGGAGGCAGAGTGGCTGTTGTCATCAGGACCATAAAAGGAGGCAGAGTGACTGTTGTCATCAGGACCATGAGAGAGGGAGGCGGAGTGGCTATTGTCATCAGGCTATTGTCATCAGAACCATGAGAAAGGGAGGCGGAGTGGCTGTTGTCATCAGGCTATTGTCATCAGGACCATGAGAGAAGGAGGCAGAGTGGCTGTTGTCATCAGGCTGTTGTCATCAGGACCATGACAGGAGGGAGAGTGGCTGTTGTCATCAGGAACATGAGAGAAGGAGGCAGAGTGGCTGTTATCATCAGGACCATGAGAGAGGGAGGCAGAGTGGCTGTTTTCATCAGGCTTTTGCAATCAGGACCATGAGAGAAGGAGGCAGAGTGGCTGTTGTCATCAGGCTGTTGTCATCGGGACCATGACAGAGGGGCAGAGTGGCTATTGTTATCAGGACCATGAGAGAAGGAGGTAGAGTGGCTCTTGTCTATGGAGGACCAAACCTGCCAAAATTAGAAATAAATAAATAAATGTATCAATAAATATATTTATCCATAAAAATATAATAATAAATGTATTAATCAATATTATTTCCCTATTTATTTAATTCCTTGATAATTAATTTCTGTTTAAATTTTTTTTTATTCATTTCCATAATCTTATATCTGTATATATTTATTTCTGTATTTATTTATTTCCATATTCTTTTATTTCTGTATTTATTTATTTCCATTTTCTTTTATTTCTGTATTTATTTATTTCTGTATTCCCTTATCCTTAAGCTAATGAGGGGGCGGGACAAACAGTCAGACGTAGCAATCAAGCCTAGAGCAGCAGATAGAATCTGACTGTGAAGACGGTGAGTGCTGTTTTGCAGTAGATCCTCGGCACATCCCCATGTTGCCAATCACTATTCCTCGTCTTTGCGGGTCTGTCACAGGAGTCCTCGCATTGAAATCTGTTCTTTTCAGTGCCAGTGCATAGGACAACCAGACTCATATTTTCCCCAAACTCCACTGTGTTTGGACCTATGCACTGGTGTTGATATCAACACGTTATCCCCATCAGATCCCCAGTGAGAGACCCGCAAAGACGCACCGTTTTTGTAGCCTATATTGACTTTCCAAAGTAATAGGCTATATTGACTTGGTCAAAGTAATAGGCTACTTTTACCAGTGCTCATTGCTATCTGTGATTGTTATTTAATAATTTCATTCTAAATGCTATAATATCTATGCATCAGTCCCAGTAAAAGACACAATCTGCATTAGATTAGATTTCATCCAGTTAAATTTTTAATAATAAATGTTACCGTGTCAGTTTTTAGAGGAATGCCTTCTTTTTCTGTACATGATAAGACATCCAGCTATAAAGCTCAGTGCGAAGTGTGGGTGCTATCTTTTCAACTAGATAGCAATATGTTTGCCCTTGCAAACATAATGCAATTTCATTAGGCTTAGCTTGTCTTAGGCTGAAATGACATTGACAACTACAATATTGGAAGGCAGAGATTTTACACTAATTATGCCATTAATTTCTACATCAAACTAAATAATTTAGCCATCCGTTTAAACGTCAGGGTAAATGTAATCTAACATAACTAAGCCACGGAAGTATAGACTAGCCTACTTTAAAAACATTTGAAATCACTTTAAAAAGGTTAAGCCCAATGCGGTTAGCCTATATATTAGGCCTATCACCCCTTTCGCTAGACTTTTTTTGACTGGCAATATGGCTGTAAAAATTCAAGAATTCCAGCCATAAAGAACCGCTACCGGACATACGTTTTAAATAGCTATATAAAAGCCTACATTTCAAAAGCAATAAAACACAAACTCTATGATCCAACAAATGTTTTTTATTTAAATTAGTCAGCAGAATGAACTCTTCACAATCTTTGCGAACTGAGCATATATATATAGGCTACACCAGGGCTGTCACTATTATTACATAATTGCCTGATCGAAATAATTTGAGCCAGATCGCAATTATTTTTATAGACAATGATCTTTTTGCACAATATTTTGATTCCAAAATCATATTTCCAATCTGAATAAGGGATTTTGAAGCCAATGAAATAGCTTACCATGCGAATTATGTCCATTTTCATAGGATGTCAGAGCGTTTGACAGGGCTTGTCATTGTGGCCATCTGATTCTGGCGGCTATGGGTATACGATAATATTTTTTGAATCATTATTCTAAGAGCAATATAAGAAGTGCAGCTGAAGATTAGGGCTGCACGATTGATCAAAATTATATTGAAATCGCAATTTGAACATGTTCGATATTTAAACCGCAGAAAACAGCAATTTTGGCATTTTATTTTATATTTACGCCCAATCAAAATAATTATTTTTACTGGTGTGCCAACTTCGCTATAATCATATTAGTACTTGTATACAATTTATATTAGTTGTTATTAGTTGTTGATTTTAGAATCAGTTTGCCTACTTAAACATAATAATTCAGACTATTAGTATAAAGGTTGGAGTCTGGCAAGCGAACGGCACGATCATGTCAGTCAACAAATATCTACAAGCGCTCTTACAACACATCTTCCCCTATCTTTTGCTATTATAAGAAAATAATCATTTACAATTCAAATGTCCAGTTGTATGTCTCAACTCGGTCAATCAAACTATACAAATAGGGCCTATACATTGTTCTGATCACGCCTCTCAGTCGTCCCAAATCATTAAAAGTGAGTTAAAGTGAGTATTCTTAAAATATCCCAATTCCGTGATGGCTCTATAATTAATGAAAGTAACAGCCACAACCCAATAAATTTGCAACACGCGCGGGTCGGGGCGATATTAGCTGTGCAGGCACTCGGAACAGCAAATTCTAACAGTTATAAATGTTGAAGATGCGGTGTAGAGCGTACTGCCAAAGAATAGTGAGGAGTAGGGCTTGCTGTTGGGGAGAGGAAGAGGATCGATTAAGAACATTAACCCAGAGGATAATGTGAGAGAGACTAGGGATTAATTGGTGCCGAAAAATAATTAATCTTCTGTTTGGGAATATTTCGGGTTCCAGAGAGATGTCACAATCTAATGTAGGCCTAATATTAAAAACCTGTAAGACGGTGGTTAGAACAACGCGGCATCACAACAAATTTATTTCAACACTTCAGCTAGCTCCATAGGGCATAGGTCTTCAACCCTCTCCTGGGGACCCCCGAGCCATCTCACAGTTTAGTTTTTGCCCTGAACTAGCTTGTTAATTAGTTAATAAGTTGGTTCAGGTGTGTTAGCTCTGGGATACATCTAATAGATGGAATGGCTGGGAGGTCCCCAGGAGAGGGTTGAAGACCTATGCCATAGGGACATCCATGAAAAATGTGTGATCCTAGCAACGACTGTTTCCAACCATAATCCTAATTAGATAATGCACGTTAAAATGTAGGCCTATGGCCTGTAAATAGCATATGTTGTCCCATTGCATATTAAACATTGAAACACGGTTTGTAAGGGAGGCTATTTCAAATAACTAGGCGACATCCCTCAGAGCTACGTCCAGTACGGTCACATGGACGTCCTGGCTCCAGGGGAGCCCTCGAGTGGATTTTTAGGCGGACGGATGATGAGTGATGAGTGACATTGAGTGGGATGTTGAGAAGGACGGACAGGTGATGAGTGATTTTGAGCAGGATGGGTAATGAGTGATGTTGAGCGGGATGTTCAGCAGGACAGACGGGTGATGAGTGATGTTGAGCAGGACGGACAGGCAACGAGTGATGTAGAGGTGGACTGACGGGCGATAAGTGACACTTTGCGGGATGTTGAGCAGGAAGGACGGGAGATGAGCATGGAGGGCATGGTCTGGACGGACAGGAAAGTGGCCTGGACGTAAGCATCCAGCTCTACCTGGATGAACATTTAAGCAACCTGGATGTCATGTGGCAAGCATATTTTGAATGTAATAATAATGACGTTGACGATTGAAGCCATCATCAATCAAATTATGATTAAAATACAATGACCATATGTATTCTTTCTGCAATGTTTATGCTAGAATTCAGGTTTGCATGCACTGTTTTCTACGATTATGGAGAAGTGTTTTTATGTTTTGTTTTATGTGAAAACGACACTGAAGTCTTAAGATTGTGTACCTATGATCTTGATTTTTATATGTCTAACACAACAGTAAAGCACAATAAGACCAATCCGAGGTGGGTGAAAAAGCAGCATATGTTATTTAATTTCACTTTCTAACAATATCTCTTGAAATCTTGAATTTGGTTGCAATACCAAAAAAAACATTGTTTGACAGATAAACCGTTTGTCAAGTCTCTTTTTATTTCATTCTTTCCCACTTTTGTCATGTCAAAATAATTAATAATAGGCTAATGGTAATTTCTAAACATCCCGTTTCGAATATGAGTCTCAAAAAACGTTTTTGATTTATTTCGATTTTTTAAATAGAAATTCAAAATCTCACCAAAACATTAACGGTAGTATAAGAAATAGCTACAAATAAATAGAAAATAATTATAAACAAAGAAATGTAAATACAGTTGCACTTTGCCTTATTTTATTTTTAAAATATTAATACTAAACTCCATCAAAACAATAACAGCATTATAAGTTTTACAAATAAATAGAAAAAATGAAAACAAGTAAATGTATAACAAACTGTGCTTGGCCTTATTTGATTTTATTTATTTGAAATAAAAATGCAAAACCTCACCAAAACAATAACATTTTTAATAACTAAAATGTCTAATGTTTACTGCATTACTACATTACTACATACATTTTTGGATACTATCGTTCAATACATTTCATAGTTACCAATGTTGAAGAAAAGTCCACTAGGCCTACTGTTAACAGTTTCTGTAGAGTTTGTGTAGTTGTTGTTGTTCCTGCTACTATCATAATACTAACAATAAAATGAATCATGTGTCCTTTACAGCCTTGTCAATTCATTAATTTGAAATAACTGTAACTCCCGGTAAATGGTAAGTGTAACCAGTGTAAGATTAGACTCCCTACTGCTTTGGCTGCTAACACAAGATAGCCTACTGTATGCTGGATGCATATTATCATAGGCTTACAATGTACATTTTGAAGTAGCCTACATTTAAATGTAGACTGCGGTCACACTCGGCTCGCACTACGACACGCAGCAACGTCTCGTCATATAGAACCCTATGAAGTTGTCAATGTGATAGTGTGCTTTAGGCGCAGTCTTGGAGTGACTGATTCGCAGCCCCCCCCCCCACACACACACACACACACCCACGCACACACGAACCACTTTTTTTTTGATGAACTGAAAGCATTAAAAGACCGAAGCTGAAAATGGAATGGTTATCAAAGGTGTCATAACAGAATGTTTATTATCTTTTCACAACTAATTGTTATCAATTGATAAGACACTCTGTTTTTTCAATAGCATACATTAACTCGTTTAAAAATGTATTTTCCTGGGGTTTATTGTATTTTAATATAGCCTATAAAAACAGAATATGTGACATATCTTATGACTTTGAAGAATATGAAATGCTGCCCCTAACGAGGACGTCCTGGTGACCGTACTTGACATCGCCCCTACTGCCGTCCGTCCTGCTAAACATCCACTCGAGGGCTCCCCGTAGTGAGGACGTCCATGTGACTGTGCTGGACGTCCACATCGCTCCCAGTGTCACCCATCGCTTGTTATGTTTTTTTCTCAAACTGGCCCGGGGTTGTCTGCTTCGCCTTCGACATTTCGGAGTCGTATGCTGGAGCTACTGCGGGAGTGTGTGGCTTTTGAACCTGGCGCCACGCTTAGTCACATAACCAAACACTCACTAGCCTAATGTCTTACTGTAGTGTAAGAGCTAGCGGAGGTTCGCTGTTTTCTTGACAACAGATCATATAGGTCACACAATATTTAGCTATTTAATATGCTATTAATCTATTTATTCATTTGGCATATTTCCCACCTACACCTGATACCTGTGAAAAGCCGGAATTTGTCGACTGACGTACCCAGCAATGAACAGAAAAATCTTTTGAATGAACTCCATCAATTTACTTTTAAATTGACAAGCTTTGAACGTAAAGTGGCAAATCTAAAGTAAACTAAATCTGGATAATATGGTCATAAACCCTGTTTGAAAAACAGTGAAAAGGTATAAGAATAGAATAATCGCCCTGCAGTATATGACATAACTGTGCAATGTTAGATTTAAGTGTATACACTTAACAACTCAACTGCGACATATTTAAAACAATCTACATAACCCCTTCATCCCGATTAGAAGGTATAAATAATTGCATTATTAACTGCTGGCTATAATACCACGCGGGCTGACTCGAGTAGCCTACTGTACACAAGGCAGCGTTTACCCGTAGTAGCCAGGAAGCATGCGTGGGCAGTAGCGAATTTTGTCTTACATTGGTGACTGCAAAAATGGTTAGAAAGCTTGGTAGGCTGTTGCTGTTCGACTTGACATTAAAAATAACTAGTTTTTATTATTAGTGCTGAGCTAGTGTCCAACAGCTTAATTAGAAACCGGGGTAAATTTGGTTTTATGTTTGATATTCAGAGTTTGATCGTCAATACCTCTTCCAAAAAAAATCGTACAAAGACAACAGTGGAATATATACAACTGGATTAGGGTAGAGAGCAAGGTACACCCTTGATTTTATAGAAAATCGAACATTTCGTTTAGCAGACCCCAAAATTTTGCAAAACGCTGTCAAATGTCTGTTCAGTAGTTTAGGGGCCGTCTTTAAAGTGCAATGCCGCTGATTCAATGTGACTAAAAAAATATATTTTATTTTGTGTCAACCTAATAATAATAAGAGCTGCCTCTGTAAAGGAAAATAATAGGTACAGACACTTTTTGTGTTATTAAACAACACTCTAATTTTCTACATATATTTTGATTGTTAGACCTTATATATTTCATTATATAATAGGTTCTTATAGAGGTGACATATACACCTACAACCACTTGTATGTTGGTCACTGACCTTTAGATTTGCCCTTTTACATTTCAGTGATTATATCAGAATTGATCCTTCTTTACAATACATTTTTAATAGCTCAATATCCACATGAGCTAGAGACCTACAAACAAGTGTGGTCTGTTCCTTTACCTCTTTTCTGAAAGGTACCCCTCTTTCATCAATATTCATTATCTGTATTTCATTTTATAAATACATGCATTATTACAACTCTATTAACTAAATCACATGAACTGTTTTTAATAGCTTCCAATCCAGATGACATGGACCTCTCAAACCACTTGCTTTTTGTTCACTGAACTTCCTTGTCAAGGGTACGCCCCTTAGATTTGCCATTTTCCATTTCAGTGAATTTACAGGAATTTATCTATCTAAGCGACTATTTTTTAATAGTTCACTATCAATATGAGTTAGAGATCTACAAACAAGTGTGCTATGTTCCATTACCTCTATTCTGAAAGGTACACCTCTTCTTTTTTCCAAATTCATTATCTGTATTTCATTTTAAAATTTCATGCATTGTTACAATTCTATTATCTAATTCACATGAACTATTTTTAATAGCTTCCAATCCAGGTGACATGGCCCTCTAAAACCACTTGCATTTTGTTCACTGACCTTCCTTGTCAAGGATACACCACTTAGATTTGTCATTTCAGATTTCGGTAAATTTACAGGAATTTATCTTTCGAAACCACTCTTTTTTAATAGCTCACTATCCATGAGTTAGAGATCCAAAAACAAGTGTGTTGTGTTCCTTTACCTCTCTTCTGAAAGGTACACCACTTCTTTTTTCGAAATTCATTGTGTATTTCATTTCAAAATTAGATGCATTATTACAACTCTATTACCTAATTCACATGAACTATTTTTAATAGCTTCCAATCCAGATGACATGGACCTCTAAAACAACTTGCATTTTGTTCACTGACCTTCTTTGTCAAGGGTACGCCCCTTAGATTTTCCATTTTCAATTTCGGTAAATTTACAGGAATTTATCTTTCGAAGCGACTATTTTTTAATAGCTCACTATCCATATGACTTAGAGATCTACAAACAAGTGTGTTGTGTTCCTTTACCTCTCTACGGACAGGTACACCTCTTGTTTTTTTTTCAAATTCATTATCTGTATTATTATTTTTTAATTTAATGTATTATTACAACTCTATTACCTAATTCACATGAACTATTTTTAATAGCTTCCATTCCAGATGACATGGACATCTAAAACCACTTGCATTTGTTTACTGACCTTCTTTATAGAGAGTATGCCCGTTAGTTTTGCCATTTTCAATTTCAGGGATTTTATCAGAATTTATCCTACTATACAATCCTTTTTTAATAGCTCTCTATCCATATGAGCTAGAGATCTACAAACAAGTGTGGTGTGTTATTTTCCCTCTACTCTCACAGGTACACCTTTTAATTTTGATACCAAATGTCGTGCAATTTTTCAAATTTTTGCATTGTTTTTATTTATTTTTTTATTGTTTTTTTGTGTAAATTGTTTTTATTCTGTAGTATAGAGGTGTCAAACCAGGTCCACAGAGGGCCGATTGTCTGCAGGTTTTCACTCTCGCCTTGTACTTGATTGATTAATTAGGTCACTAATTGGTTAGTTTCTACCCTCATCTGGTTGTTTAGATCTGAACTGGGAACCAATTTATAGGGAAAACCAAAAACCTGCAGACACTCAGCCCTCCGTGGAATCAGTTTGACATCGCTGCTTTAGTGTATTCAGAATATGCTTGCACTGAAACCAGACATTCATTTAATTTCATCCATTTATTTGCCTAGTTGGAGGCATTGATCACAGTGCCTCTTACTCTGTGGACCTACATGCAATGACTATTTTGCTCCAGTGGTTATTGCAATATATTGATGGAATTAACAAATAATAAAACACAATTATGTTAACATTCCTCACCTACAAATTATTTTCCTGTTGCAGCTTTTGTTTATATTTCATCGTCATATTTGACTTAGTAGTTATAAATGTGAAATTCCGCTCTGGCCGTGGGTTCAAGACCCGGTCATGCCACCGTCGATTGTGGCCAGGGTGTCTGGTAGGGTGGTGCATATTGGACTGGTGTCGCCTTGGGGGAGGTAATCAGCATAGAGGATTTCCTTGTGCCACCACGTTCCAGCAATTTTTCTGGTGGGGCGGGTGCCTCTGACATGGCCATGCATATAAGGTAATGTGAGCGAGCGTTTCCTCCAATGTGTTGGCTCACATTGACTTCATGGTTAAGGGAGGGGGTGTAAAGAAGCAGACCGTCTGATCAAACAGGTTTCGGAGGAAGCCTGTGGCGATCTACGACTCTCCTGACTCCGCAGGGACTGTTGTAGTGGTGGCACATGGTTGTACAGTGGGGTTGGGAGAAAAAGGGGGAAAATATACAAATTAAAAAGAAAATAATAATTTTTATAATATGTGAAACTCAGAACATCATTCTTATTAGCATATTGTTTACTATTTGTTTATTCTGATATTTGTCCCGTTACAAACTGTACTGCCTTGCAATAAAAGTGGGTGACAAGGGTGGGAATGTTCAGTAATGATATTTATTGTCCGATTTCTAGCCAAAGATTTATGCAGAGGCCTTGATGGATGGAAGGTGGAATCTGAGGACCCTTACTCTGGACACTACAATTTGTTTACCTCTGCAGTGGTCAGACATGTTATGTCGCCTGCACATTAACATTTAAAAAAAATTTAAATTGGGAATGGGAGTATGCTGTCACAGTTGAAGGAAGGCAGGACACGAGGAGTAGAGGTATAGCAAGATAAAATCCTTTTAATTGTAACAACAAAACAACAAAAGGATAGGCAAACCACAAACTAATGCACAACACAACTGGCAGAAACAATGATCCACAACAGGAAGAGCAAAAAGGCTAACATAAATAAGGTCCCTAATTAGAGTCAACGCGGGTGCCTAGAGGCACCTCTGCAGTCCGGTCCCCAAGCGCATAGAGATACCTAGAGGCCCCCAGCCAGGACCTGTCACATGCTCCACTCATCTTTTGATGTGAAATAGAACAAGACCAAACATGGACATAAAGAACAACATTACAGTTAAGTCAATAAGTTATTGTTATTGTAAAAATGGTCACAGTTCAAAATTTTAAATGTACACAGTAAATTCTCCAGTGTCAAATATGCTGTGTCAAAGTTTGTGGACTCTTTCAGAGTTATTACCACAAGAGCAAGTGTAAGAAGCTGCCCCATTTTGCCCAGTGTTGGTGTCAATTTTCAGAGTTAAAATACATAGTGTAAAAACGACTCTGTGTTTGACACTTGTGTGCAGTGTCAAAGTACAAGTACTCATCTAGAGTTATTACAACACCTATGAGAGTAAAAAGTCCGCTAGTGCTGGTGACGTCACGTGAAAAGCCCCACCCCCTCCGTTTCGAATCAAGCCGAGCAGAAGACGACCAGACACCATTTTCTGTCATCGAAAAACTCTGGTAAGTTTTTGCTCCTAAGTCCATATTAACCCATTTTTGCATTTCAGCTGAGAATGTATTTAAGAATAACTTTAAATTGCTGTTCACCATACACCCTAGCTGGTTTTGTGCCTTAAAATACAGAATTACAAAGGGCTAACATGACGTAGTTGAAAGCTAGCTTAAATGTGCAAGCAATTTTAGGCTAAATAACAACATTATTTAATGTCAAACTATACAATGTTGGGGTAAACTTTGTTGAGGTTTTCCTTTTTAATGTCCATAGATTTCATTCAAATAGTGAAGATTACACACGTGTGGAGAGTTGACTTTACTAGCTAATGTTGGTGACTAGCTGTGTGTGGCTAACGTTAAGTTTGTTTGAGCGGGCAATTCTGCATGGATTAAAGTCACCCCTAAATAAAAACTGTAATGCTAATGTCGTGTTGTCTTTTTAGTGAATTTGTCACTGTATATTCGGTTTATTTTTGGCTCGTTACCGTTACACAGGTGTTATCGTTTGTTTTATCTGTACTCCTCCATGCGTGCACTCACTCACTCATGCACGCATGTGGCAAACATTGGTGCCTTTTCAGACATGGAGCATTTGAGTCATCAGGCAAAGCAAATAAAAACACTGATTTCTTCCTGTGAAGCCGACACAAAAATACTTCGGATCAGTAAATTCCTGCTGTGAGTTAGCATCTTGCTAGGAATGGTTGGATTGTGAATTTATTGAAGTGTCCTTTGGATAAAAGTCTAAATTACAAACTGTTGAACAGATTGAATGTCAAATTGCTGTGAAGTGATGGCGATGCATATTTGTTTGGAATTTATTTATTTTTCTACTTTGTTTCTCAGATTTGTCCATTTTGTGCTGTGGTCCAGAGATGGTAGGTAATATTTCATATATGTTAATATTTACAGTTTGTTTAAACACATGACAAAATGGGTTTTGCTTGCAAAACTAAGAGACTGCACAGTCAAAAGGCTCTAAATTTAAAGTGAGACAAATTGTGATAGTGTTTTATTTTTTTAGTCTCAAATTGACCAGTATGATTTCCCTATTTAAAATATTATGTTAACAGACACTGATGCTACTGTCAGAGTAGGTTTGGGTTGTGGATCATAATGCTCATTAAGTTTTGCTGTATTTACAGATTCCATCATGTTGATTAAAACAAAAATCCATAATGAACAGAAATATGTCATGATCAGTGAACCAAGTCTGGATGAATTCTTGAATTCCGGTAAGCCATCAGTCACACACCACTATAAAAACAAAATTAAAGTAATATTGTTAGTTTTTGACTTTTACAAATTGTTCACGGTTATTTTTTGCATAAAGAGAAATGGAATTTTTACTACTTTTTTTTTTTTTTTACTTTTTTTGGGTGTGGGATGCCTCGTGATGTTTTTTTTTTGTTTTTTTTACCTAATGCATGTTTGTATTATATTTTTTTTCCCTCAAGCTTTCGTGAAGTTCTCCATCCTACCCGTCAGTGAAGGCATCAGAGTTTATGTTGAAACAGGAACTGAGGTGGATGCAGATGTCTTTGCAGAAGTGGCATAGCTGCCCAATGCTGGTGTATTTACTATTCAGTTTGACAATGGTAAACTTGTTCTCTCAATTTCTTTCAGCAAAATGCATGGACTTAAGACTCAGTTACACTTCGGTTGTGAAAAACTGACAAATGGTTTGTGTTTATCTTTTATCTGTCCTCCCTTCTTCTCACTTAGGTTCACAGGGGAACGCTTCATCTGCCAGTCCACCAGTCCAAACCAATTCAGCATTGGCCCTTTCATCATCCACCAGCTCTGATGATACAATCATCCTGGATGAGGACTGCGGCCCTTCCAGAAAACGGCAGAAGGCCAATCAAGGTGCCAAACAAGTACTTTTTTGTTATTTATAGATGTATTGAGTACTTTTTTGTTATTTTTAGATGTATTGACTGTCAATTGTTCAAGGTTATTTAATTTTAGTGAATAATGGCTTGTCTTTTATTCTGTCCTTTCACAGGTGGTTGAATCAGCATTGACCAGGTGGAGACCGTATTACTAAGGAATACAACCGGACGAAAGGCCTGACTGATTCCTCGTGGCGACAGATGGTTAACATCCTCGCAGCAGATATGACTGAAACTTATGGGTAATATGGATATTTTTGTTTCAAGCAGAACATTTCCATGTTTTTAATTGGGAAAACAAGTGTCATTATTTAATTATTGACATTTATTATAAGCATTGAAATAAATTGTATTCACTTTCTTTACTTCACTCTCAGGACATCACCACCATGGGACGTGAGAGAGATGTATGCTCGAGGCATAGTTGAGATGTTCCCTTACCTGATGGATCCATATTCAAAAAATGGATATGTAAGTCTTCACTTGTTCTAGTTATTAGACTATTATTCCTACTATAGGTAGGAAGGACCTATAGTAGGAATGGTAAAATGCTGTTTGCAGAATTCATCATTTTAACCAACTCGTGCTGTTTTAATAATTAACTATCCTATTATTATCATTTAAAGGAGCATTTCTATGATGGTGAAAGTGGCAGTGGTTTCTTGGCATGGAGGCTCAAAACCATACAGAGGAATAGTGCTTCATCACAGAGCAAAAGGCCATCACATCAGCTGACTGGTGGAGGGCCATCAGCTTGGAGAGATGCTTCATTTAAGCCTGAGATCACCCTGAGTGAAGAGCAATGTAAGGAGGCCATATCCTTCATGAAGTTTTCAACTGATGAGGACACTATCAAGCAGAAAATGAAGATGACATTTGAATATCGTCGATGTATGGTCTCAGACTGTATGGTCTGAGAAATCCTCAGATGTCTTGACTGAATTTCCATGCTTCAAAGATGTCAAAGGCATGGTAATTGAATATTTTACAGAGAAATGTTCATTAAGCCAAACTAATGCAAAAAAAAAAAAAAAAGAATGCAGAAGTTATGTCTTAACTTGTGGTATGTCATTTATCTTTTGCAGATTGAGCAAGAATTCATCTTGCAGTTTGGAGAAGATGTAGCTGCCAAGTTTTTGGAGAGGTTAGTCCTAACTACATTTGTCTTTACCCAAAAACCCTGTTATAGATTTATGAGGAGATCATCTGTAAGGCCGTTGTTTTACTCTCATTGTCTGTATAACATCTACACATTTACCTCTTATTGGAATACTTGAGGTTGTAGCTGTTTTTAGAATTTGTCTACAAGTTGGTGCCTTGTTACCATGTAAATAACATGGTTACCTGATGGAAACATTGGGTTTTGTTATTCTGATCTTTGATACATTTTATCTGCTTTTTCTTATGTCAGCTGGTCGTGTATGAATTTTTCCATGTTGCATAAATAAAATATTTCTCTATCTAGGTGGCCTACAACATTCAAGAAAAGGGACATCCAGCAGAGTAAGGCTCTCCCTTCCTCAGGTGACCTTGAAGATCTGATCTATTGTGCAGAAACTACATCAAATGAAGAGGAAATGGATAATGACATTATTGCCTCTGGTACTTTATTTTCCTAATTATTTTCTTCTAGGGTTTTGACTTTGACCAGCTTTTTCTTTAGTCAGCTTTAAATTTAAAGGAATGGTGTTTTTAAATTGTAAAATTATTGTACAATCATATATCATTTACCTCTTATGTTTCTGTGTACAGGATGGGACAGTGATTTGTCTTCAATCATTCTCCTCCTCCACCTGATTCCTCCAACAGCCCAGGGGCGGAAAAGGCCAGGCAAGGTGTCTGCATCCCAAGCTGAGAAGCACCTTGTCATGTTCAAGAAGGTTTGTATTATAGCTTATATGACATCCCCTTTTTTCTAATGAAAATTTTGCACTGCAAATTCAATTATTTTATGATAATTTTGAGACTGCGAATCCACTGGGATCCAGAAAAGGTGTACATAAATTAGGGGCTGTATATTTTACATTAAGAAATTTCCCACCAAAACTAAATTCGTCTTTAGTCAATATACATTTGTGTGCACTTTTTCATGCACAGGACATTAAAACCTATGGGTTTGACACCATACTTGAGCCAATCGTCAGTGACCTGAAGGTGCTTGAAACTAATGGGATTACAGCTCCCATGTTCAAAATCCTGTTCGTGGTAGCATTGTGCAAGTCACAGGTGATAATCTTGGTATACATGGACTGTTTGGGTTTGTGGAATCATTCAGTGCTCTGAACTGCTGTCGTTTTTGTATCATAGAGAAAGGTGATTTTCAAACTGTGTTCTGTGAAGATGAAGAAAGTGTGATATTACGAACAAAAGATATGCTTGCAGAACATTGCTCTACTATACAGATAAATCCACAACTACCTCATGTATATGGTGTGAAGCGTTCATGTCTGTTGAACACACTGCATTTTTCAACACACTGCATTTTTCAACACATGATATCAACTGAGAATAATTTCTCAGTTGATATCATGCATGAAATTTTAGAAGGAGTTGCACAGTTTGAGGTCAAACTTCTGTTGGAGTATGTGCAGCAGAACTTTTTAACTGCTAAAGAACTGGCTGGTAGAATAGTGTCATTTAACTATGGCCACACTGAGAGGCGAAATCGTCCTCCTGCAGTTAAGTTATTTGATGGAAGTAATGATTTGGGCCTGAATGCTATACAGTCCTGGTGTTTGTTGCGCAACATGCCATTGATATTTGGTGATCTAGTTCAGAGAGATGATGAGTACTGGCATCTTTTGTTGTTGCTTCTGCAGATAGTTAATATTGTGTTTTCCCCAGTTATAACTGATGGTACGACTATTTTTCTGAAACACATTATCGTTGAGCATCATCAGCTTTTTAAGCGTTTGTTTCCTGCTAGAAATCTCTTGCCTAAGCATCATTTCATGATACATTATCCTAAATGTATAAGGAATATTGGACCAATTCTGCACATGTGGTCTATGCGCTAATTAGCAAAACAACTTTTTTAAGACCTAACTGAAAAGTTTCAAAAATATCAAAAAGACATTGGCCAAAAAGCAACAAAGATACATGGCCTTGTATTGGGAATCTTTTAGTCAGTGCAGAATAACTGTTGGTCCAGGGAAGATGTCACAACTTCAAGAATTGAAACAGGGTCCTGAGCTTGCTGCCAAATTAAACACTGCAATATCCACCAATGTTCAGACTGTGAAGTGGGTAAAACACTATGGCACTGAATATCATCCTGGCTTAATAGTATGTGTTGAGGTAGCTGAAGAGATGCCAGTATTTTGTAAGATCAGGACTATTATTGTAAAAGATGAGCAAGTTATACTTGCTGGTTCTGGTGTAGAAACCATTTGTTTTGATGAACATTACAATGCATTTAGAATTATGTTAAAGCCCCTGCAGGCAATTAAGGTGTTCAATGTTCAAGATTTGCTCTACTTTAAACCACTTGATATTCAAATGGCATATGGACCAACAGATGCCTCCCTTTTTATAGTTCCATATTGCCATCTAATGCAGCCTTGACCAGTGTTTGTGAAAGTTTTTCACATGGACCAGGATTTTTAAGGGCAAATTGTTAACAATGTTATTTATATTCTGTATTAACATTTCCTTGTCTGTTAAATTGTTTTTATATTCATGTTTAATAAATAATTGTTAAGACATGGATAATAATTTTTTAAAACCTCTACAAACATTTTAGGTTTTACTTGTAAGTGTCAGCAAGACAGTAAAGTAGAAAATTGCAAAAGACTAAATTGGTTTTATTTTGAAAGTCCAGGAGTTAGGTAAGAATAACACTACACAATAAGTGAAGAGTAAACAGCTTTTAACACAAGCCCTAACACTGTGTCTGGAGTAAATGCTTAATTAACACTTAGTGTTAAGTAGGTTTAACACTTGTGGAGAGTAAACTTGAAGAGTTAATTTTGATTGACACTTAAAAACTGTTAGTGTAAAATGTAAGATAGGGACCATATGTTATCCGACCCGGTGGTAAAATTTACTCTTCAAGTGTTAAATCAACACTGCTGAATTTAGTGTGTAGTTGTGTAATGTAAACATTGCACGAATATTGGAATAAAAAGTTAAAGTTGTACCATTGAGAGTAGAGGGAAAAGAACACACCACACTTGTTTGTAGATCTCTAGCTTATATGGATAGTGAGCTGTTAAAAAATAGATGTTAATAAAGATACATTTCTGTAAAATAATTCAGATTGAAAATGGAAATTATAAGGCATGTACTGTTGACAAGGAAGGTAAGTGAAAAAAATGCAAGTGGTTTTAGATGTCCATGTCATCTGGATTGGAAGCTATTAAAAATATTTAATGTGAAATAGGTAGAAGAGTTGTAATAATGTGTGCAATTTTAAAATAAATTCAAGACTATGGATTTGGAAAGTATCAGAGGATAACCTTTCATAAAAGAGGTAATGGAACACAACACACTTGTTTGCAAATCTCTAACTCATATGGATAGTGAGCTATTAAAAAAGAGTGGTTTCGAAAGATAAAGTCCTGTAAATTCACCGAAATCGAAAATGGCTAAATTAAGGGGGGTACTCTTCACAAAGAAGGTCAGTGAACAAAATGCAAGTGGTTTTAGAGGGCCATGTCATCTGGATTGGAAGCTATTAAAAATAGTTCATGTGAATTAGGTAACAGAGTTGTAACAATGCATGAAATTTTAAAATAAAATCAAGATAAAGAATTCGGGTAAAAGAAGAGGTGTACCTTTCAGAAGAGAGGTAACGGAACACAGCACACTTGTTTTTGGATCTCTAACTCATATGGATAGTGAGCTATTAAACAATTTTCGTGTAGAAATATAATTTCCTGTAAATTTACCGAAATTGAAAATGGCAAATCTAAGGGGCGTACCCTTGACAAGGAAGGTCAGCGAACAAAATGCATGTGGATTTAGAGGTCCATGTCATCTGGATTGGAAGCTATTAAAAATAGTTCATGTGAATTAGGTAATAGAGTTGTAACAATGCATGAAATTTTAAAATAAAATCAAGATAATGAATTTAGGAAAAAGAAGAGGTATACCTTT
>JACXGI010003336.1:26267-63713 GCA_016801175.1 Esox masquinongy | reverse complement strand
GCGTCTGTGAGTGGGGGAGGGTGATGGGGGAATAAACATGTGTTTGTGTGTGCGTGTGCGCGCGAATGTGAATGTGTGTGCTAGTTCTTTATTTTTTTCCTCTACGTCTTTACGTGTTGCAATAACTCATTATGTGAGACGCTGGTTGTTTAAGGCTGTCTGGCACACTCACTGGTCCACATCAACTAATCTATTAGAAGATCCACATCTTTCATCCTTTCCACACGACTTTCCCCAACTCATTACCAGCCCAGCGGCTCCATCTATTTATCATCCATGTTATTTCGCTCTAATATCTCACGAGCTCTTCTTCACTCCCCTAGTTGTCTTCCTCCTCATAATCTCATAGCTTGTTTCTTTCCTGTGACTTTCGCCCTTTCCCACTTTACCAACATTTTGAAACACATACTTTCAACGTCTTGAGATGAAATGAAAAAGCAGACAGCACCGGGCTAATCTGTCCTTCGTTTCCGAGGACCTCTCTGCCGGGTCCCGAAGAGGTCCCTGGCATCCAGACCTACTTTGGCGTGCCTGATAGAAATGATTTGTGCAGGTCATCCTATCAGAGCCCTCCAGTGAGCTTGTTCGAATAGTCGAGCACACACACACACACACACACATCACGAACATCACGAGAACACACACTTTCTCCTTATCCTGTTCGGGAACCAAAAAAGGTGTTTTAGTGTCAGAGTCACAGGCTGATGAAAACATGTGGACCATGGTCAGGATTCATGTAAGATTGCCTTTACGATTTAGTGGACACCCTAGAGAGATCGGTCCCCCTCCCTCTCCCCCTCCCTGTCCCCCTCCCTGTCCCCCTCCCCACCTTCTCCCCCTCCTGGTTCGATTAGCTTGTGCACGAAGGGCAAGCGTGTGATGTTGAAGGACAAAGTAAATAAAAACAAGTGCATTATGATTCTCAGTTTTGCCTCTTAAATTTGCCAAAGCAGGGTGGCAGGTTGAGGGGACTGAAGAGGACCTGTATTTATCTCTCTGGTGCTTGTCAATCTGTTTTTTCGGCAGGTCTTATCAATGCTCACTCCATGAGGGCCTGATGTGAATCTCGATGCACCTTGTTGTACCATAGCCTTGTACTTCGAGGGAGAGAGTGAGTGGGAGGTGGGGAGAGAGAAGGAGAGATAGAGAGGTACTTATGGAGAAAAGTATATAGAGAGAAAGACAGAAAGAAGAAAAAAAGAAAAAAAAGAAAAGAACAAAAAAAGATATGCTGTATATATGACGTATCGTAGTGGTGATGAGGACAAAAACCACAGAGCTTTTGTTTTCCTGGATTTTCAGAACCAATCAATGTGCTGTCAGTCAGTGTTTTCCCTCAGGACCAATCTGATTAATGCTATTGGCTACTGCCCGTAATTCTCATTGATGAACATAGGTCAGGTTTGACAGGAGGTAACGTATGGGAGAGGTGAGCTGAGGTAATGAAAACCAGCAATGGTAGTTTGTAGGTCTATATTTCTATAGGGGGATGGGGGAAATGCTTTTCCTGTTGTCTTGAAATTTGAACGTTTATTACCACACAAACATCAGTATCTCCTTGCCAGCACTTAGATCCTTTATCTCATCACTTTGAAGAAGACCTATGATCAACCAAAACAGAAACCTTTCGAAACGAGGGAAGAAGATATGAGTAGTCATGAAATGGATAGTCTGATTTCGGTACATAAAAAAATTTACTGTACATTTGTGGGGAAAAAAGGCAGTTACTAGATCAGACAGCGATGATCTGCTGCACTTAAGAATCCATTTGTCATTCTTGCCACAAAAACACATGGCTACGCTGCTAGAGTTGAGAGGAAGTCAGAGCTAAGGAGTCATCTGGGGTAAAACGGGGAGACAGAACAGAAGAGCACACATTCATCAGGGCCACTCTGTTTGCCGTTTCTCTGTTTGCCGTCTGTGATAAACTACACTGCCTGGGAATACCTGTGGGTTCCCCTCTCCTCCTGCTTAGTCAAATAAACAACAGAGGCAGAGGCAAAGACACCTGCCATCACCACCATCGCTGTGTATATTAATAACCAAACCGGGCATCCCATTCCTCCCCCTCCTCTCTCTTTATCTCTCTCTGGCTGGGCCGTGGCACATTAACAACTCGGAGTGCCTCGTGTGCTGGAGAGAAGAAGGGGCGCAATATACAGTCGACCACGACTTATCAGTGTTTTGCAGGGACACTGAGGGGAAAAATAGAATTAAAAAGCTGCTTAACGCTGGAGATGGTGCTTTATCGACTTTAAGAATATCTCAGCCTTCAAAATGTACTGACTAAAAAAAAATGGAAAATAACGAATGACTGCGGCCAGGTTGGAACGACGGAGCCTGCTTTGTGACATGGGAAGTCTTATAGTCTAAGTATGGGGTTTAAAAGGTACCTCCCTCCTCATAGACTCTTAGTCGTTATGATCTAAAGGCACAACTCCCGGATCAGCAGTTCCACTCTGAGACGCTGTGTGAATACGGGCTCTCGTCAGAGCTTGGTTCACACTGTGCCAGAACTGTTGGCCAATCGCTGCTCAGTGACAGCACATGGAGAATTATTGGCTGCCCCTGGCCTCTATACGTCTCTCTGGCAAAATAACCGGTCTTTAACCCAGTCTTTCTGCCAAAATAAAGACACCAATCAGGAATCAAGAATGGAGGCAATGAGATGGTTGGAGAGAACTTGAAATAGACATGAGGGAGTAAAACATTGGTTGTTAGAAAACTGCTATGACCGGTTTTCCGTGTCATTTCCGTGGCTTGGTATTCAAAAGGTCTCTCAGGAATATCTATAATGCACATATTCCAAAGGGGCATCATCCAGACTGGTACTCTGCTGGTCTCTCCGACTACCTCATCATACCACAGTTTAGGAGCCCAAGTGGACTGATCCAAAAACAGCCTGGAGGCTTTCAGGAAAATATTTGCAAGGATTTACTCTATCGCCAGGGAACTACTTCCTGGCTTTGTTGAGTGAGCAGCGGTTCGGTCTGGGAACTCATGGGATTTGGCAAGTGTTACCCATCAGCCGCGACTGCTCTGCCATGTTTTTGGGGATGCCTTGCTTCCCTGATGCCTTCCAGTGTATGGAAGAGATTTTCATTTACCGGAGTCACTGGTAGAAATAAATAGGAAGTTAAAAACCTAAATAAAAAAGTTAGGGACAGGGTTTGAGGTTGACATAGGTCATCTTCTCACACCTCCTGGTTGTGATAGTGTTTCTTTAACTTCAAATCACTGTTTTTGAGACACTGATTATATCAGCTCCTGGTTTCCAACCGTGTCCCGTGTTAGATGATGTCACACTTCCAAGACGCCACCCCTCATCCGATTGGTGCTGGCAGAATTGTTGCACTTTCCAATTTACGATTGTTTCTTGTGAGCAGTGGTGTTGAAGGTCATTGATGTGCTGACAACCAATATAGAGTGGGTAGGAGGCATCATTGTTCTCAAGGCAACTGTGTGGAGGAGGGCTTTTTCAGGTCATATGTGTACATACAATAAATTTGACAATTCGTCAGGGTTGTCTTTGTTTGACATTGTAACCATAAACCATATACAAAAGTACATTGGCCCATCACCAAAACAGTCGGGCACAAAACCATGATTCCTACCAGGAAATTATCTACATATATCATTGACGGCTTGTGACTTAAAAAGTTTAGGAGGTTGGGCGACTCACATGTATTATTGTGAACCACCAAAGACAAAGCTGGTTTGAAAAACAAATCTATGATATCATGAGTAATTCATGTTTTAATTTGACCAGGCAAGCTGATTAAGAACCAATTTTCCGCAATGACCTGAGGGGATATTATGGTGGGTCAAGGAGCAATTGGGGTTAACTGTCTTGCTCAGGGACAACACAACACAGCTTTCATCTTGGCAGTAGGGGGATTAGAACCAGAGACGCTTCAGAAATCAGTCAGATTTCCTATCCACTAGGCCACCTTAGTGACCCGTGTTGAATCATGTTTATTATTGTTGGGATAATAAAAAAACGACATTCCAAGTAGAACTCAAGCAAGGTTAGCCTGCTCCATTTGTAGTGAATTTTACGTTTGCAATGTTTAACTGTTTGTTTGTGTACAAGATTTACTTAGTTTGTAATCCATGTGATACTGTATACCCGTTGTCTAAATACTGAGAGATGCATTGGGACCTCTGTTCGTCTACACACAGGATGCACAGTTTTCAATATCTGAAGAACCTAAGAAACAAGTTTCCCAATTCTCTAAATATGTTGCTACTCTCTCTCTGTCCTCAAATGTTTAACCTCTGAGGACTGGGGAATGAGCCTGAATCAACATAGCTTGCTCGAAGGAAGTCCGCTAGTTGATGATATTTAATTCACTCAGCTAAACAGTTTGTAAAGTTAGTTGGCAAATTTTTAGAGTTAACTTACATAGTGGCAAAATGTAGCTAGGTTAAACCCATGCCTTAATATCTTGGGCGCTTACGTGAGCAAAGGAATTTGGCAATCTTCCCTGTTTTTTGACACCACAATCCTTCTACAGTAAATCACACATGCATTGTACTAGGTTCGATAACCAATCATTGATTGGATGGCCAAATTTTTATTTATAGTGTAACAGGAAGCTATTATAAGCGCTGCGTAAGTCAGTAGATTGCATTGCAGTTGTGCACATGAAGCCAGGGGAGGAAATGAAAACTCAAACTTTGGCTATACCATGGCACTATCCTAGAGGGCGCTGTTGAAACTACTATAAACCTAAACTTCAACAGTCTGCCCAAATCAGGTATTTGGTGAAGACGACAGATATTTTTTGTGTGGTTACAATTTAAATGTTTGTATAATCCTACTTTTTTCACTGAGGTGGTCATTCTCTTCTTTTGAGGAAGCATCACTGGTGTAAACATTGTCCCATCTACGTTTCTACAGGCCAACTGTTTTTATTGGCCAAAAAAACAACAGGTGTGTGTACGTATTCGTGGTTGTGGGTGTATGTTTGCATTCTTTTGTGCGTGTGCATGTGTGTGTATGCATGCGTGCAGCGTATCGACTCTGGGGTTTGATGGTATAGTAGCCAGGTCACTATCACTTTATAAAGAGTTTATGATGGATCTGCTTTCCGGCACTGACCTTTAGCCATTGCTCAGAGTGATGCTATTAGCCCAGGTCACACAGACATACAGAGTTAGAAACCTGCATTATATAGCAGCACATCAAGACACCATCAGCTTGCCCTCCTAAACCCCGGAACAATAAAAACATAACTACAACTGGATCAGTGTCTTTTTCACTTGTATCAGCCAATAACATAACTTTTAGTCCCTCCGATATTAGCTAGACACATAAATGTAGGTCTATGGAGAGTGCATTAAATTTATGTCTCTCTTAATTTGGAGAAATGGCAGATCAGACCAAGAAAGCTGTTTTCTATGTTTCTTAGAGACAAATGTATTAACATATAATTAACCATACAAACAAAATTAACCATTAGAATGTCCCAGGAATGTCCCAGGAACGTCCCAGGAACGTCCCAGGATCATGAACATGGTGTCAAGGCCCCCTGGAGGTCGTTAAGACGTCCCGTGTTTTCTGGAAATATCCCCTAGGCTGACTTTAAAAATTATTTTTATGACTACATCAAACCCATTGAATCACGTCCTGAGTCCCATTTCTTTTTGGCATTTTGCTCTTTTTAGATGTCATGGGAGAATCGCAGAATGTGATCGCATATATTGTCATGACTGTTTGATGAACACTTCAAGAGAGCATTGCTTTTGAATTGATGGTGGTGATAATGTAGATTATATGACATCCTGTTTGGTGGAAAAGGTGAGACAGAGACACTTATGACTAGCTTTTAGTGCTGGCTACATACTGACTTGGCAAACATACAGTATATATCCCTACAGTGCTGCACAATAAAGTGTTTTACCAGTCAACATTTAGTAATGGTCTAAGGACCGCTTAGAACTATACCATAATTACAGTGTTAAGATACATATGCATATTGAGTGACTTAGCCCTTTTGATATATATGACTCACCTGCCTTTGAATTTAATTTTACAGTGACTTTGATGAAGCGTGAACGTAATCCGTCCCTTTTGGATTTGAGGCTTAGATTAGCAGCCCAATGACCAATAATCTGGACCTGAACTTTTAACCGTACCTTGATCCCCCATCAATTTGCACTTCGTCTTGTCCACTCCTATGACCAACAACAAAGAATTTGGCTTTACGGCACAATTAGATCATCTGTAAACAGTAGTATAACCATAATGTGAACAGTTGCTGGGATAATGAACTATTGCGACCTGCAGATGATCTCTGTTAGCGGTCTCGTCATGGAAACCATTAGGACAAAGCCAGGTCACAAATCACTGCCTTGTGTGAGATTTCTATAGCGAAGCCTTGATGTATTCATGCTGCCAGTGTCTGCTCTGATCTTCTCAAAAGCTTAGCAGTGGGCTTCAGCAGCCCCATAATGGCTGATATTTTTAGCTAAGGTGTGGGTGAAGAAGGATGGGGTGGGTGTATGATGAGTGGGGCTGTCAGTATTCGTTTTTTGTGTGTTCAGCACAGTTTGATCATTTTGACCAGGTGGGTTTGGTTATGGTAAGAAAATGACCCTACAAAGGTGACTGATTACACCACCTTGAGGTTTCACAAATCAGGCAACAAACACCAGCGTTAAGTTATTGGTGTTTGACTTGGTTAATAAATAAAAAGGTTATTTCTGTGCAATGTTATTTTACCTATCTGTACATATGGTGTCTGGAACAGTGTTATTATATTATAATTTATGAGTCTTTAACTTTTCAGTGGTACTAAATGAGGCTTGGGCGTCGTTTGGCGTTTATAATAAAGTCTAGCATTTATGATTTCAATGGAGACAGCACAGCAGCCTTGCTGTTTGTCATAGTTTATCTGCTTCCCCTAGGCCACAGTAAAACACTTTATCTCCCAAATTTATTCCAGGGTTGGCTAGAGTTAGGAGCTCAGGAAGAAAAGAAAACAAAGTTTGTATATACCTGATACAGACTATATTCTGTGCAATAACTTACTATGAGCTCATTTTCATATAATGTTAACAGACAGTTACTTTCTGATATGAAAGTGTAGTGTTATCAAAATATGAGAAATGTCAGAAAACGCAAATCAGGAACTGAAGCTGTGTTTTTAGTGGAGGTACTTCTGCCTACGTGAGATTACAGTAGTAATAATAAAGGTGAAACTGAGGTGGGATGATAGTCTTCAGTTCATTCTTTCTTCACCCACGTACACAGGCACAGGCACACAAACACACACAAACACACACACACACACACACACTATTTTCTATCTCTCTTGGGGGATAAAAGCAGTGGCTGGGCTGGTGACATCTCAGAGTTCAAAGGGACTGTCTTAGTATTTGATTTGCCATTCGAGGGAGTGAGTTGTTTTGAAGCTAGCAGCTCCAAAGGCCTCTAAACCTGGCAGGTAGAATATAAGGTCCTGATGGAGGACAGCACCACTAAAGTGATGAGCCATTAGTGAAATGTGCCTAAGAGCTGTTTTCATTGATTATTTAAATGTTTTGGAAAAGCACACCGAGACCTAATACCTATTCTTTCTTTATTCCAATGCTGTTTTAATTCATATTAATGCAGGGTTGCCAGCGTTACAGTGATGGACACAGACTGGCACGGCATCAAGGTATAATGAGCGTTGGGTATACACCTCCTGATGGGCGCATTTTCTCCATTGGCTGATCTGTTGATTGGCAGATTGAAAAATCAATGCAGACCATTTTGAAGGAACATGTTTTCTGAATTTGATCCTCTTTGGAATGGTCCACATTCTGTATTGTCATTCCTTCTTCTGTCATTTAATTGACAGAGACATGGACAAGACTTTACTTTCCATTTTGACTTCCACATATTAGAACCATTTCACCTTGATTTACCTTGGTTTGGAAAGGCAATTAACAGTGCCACCCAACCCAGCATCATAGGGTATTAGCATACACAGTATATGCCATCAACATTTCACACCAGCACTTCTACGGAATGGGAGACGTTTCACATTTTTGTTGTAGCCCTGATCTAGCTCATCTGATTTACGTAATCAAGGGATTGCTAATTAGTTCACAAATTTAATCAGTTATTCTAGCTCTGGAAAATTTCAAAAACATGGAATGATTTGAGAATCCCTCAGCTAGCAAGCAATTGAATCTGTAAAAACTAGTACCGCTTTAATAATAAAAATAAGAGTAGGAACACAATATTAAAAAGTAAGTAGGTCTTGTGTCAGGCTGTAGTCTTTACAAAGCCAAAGAAACTGAGTCAACCTGGCTCTATTGAACAAGGTCAACAGTATTTATCTGCCACTAGTGTGATCGAGCATGCGGCGAAACACAAAGGCCACAATAATTGCCTCAGAATATGACTCCATTCATTTTTAGATCAGACAGCACGCTCGTTCAGCGAACGACGCCATTGGTTGAGTTCACAGCACAACGTTTAAAAAAAATGCTGCTGTGGTGCATAATTATGCCTGAAACACCTGCAATCACTCATAATTATCCAGGGAGACTGCAAGAAAAACACCACAAATTGTGTGTAGATATTCCCTTTAAATCAACACTCCTCCAGCCTTCTCACAATGCCTTAAGGTGAAAAAACCTGCGGACCCCCATGAAAAATGTCCCTTTTGATGTTTTGGAGAGGCGTCCGTTGTTGTAGATTTCGCTTTAATAAGCCAGAACGCACGCCATGGGAACGTAAAGAGGAAGCCATATCCCCAGGCAGCCAACTCAAATTGCCAATTTCTTGCACAAATTACTTTCTACTCCGTGCTTGTCCTCTTACCACCATCTGCATCCACCCTCCTCCCCTGTCGTTTCTCAAATAATAAGAGCTTGGTAATGGTTTGTGTTTATTTTCAGGAGCACACAATTGTGGACCTCATCTCCTGGTTTATGGTTTATTACTCAGTCCCTGTAAGGGATCTGGATGGTTGGGGTTGAGGGTGGCTTCGAAGAGCTAACACTTGACTTCCACTGATTTCTAATGCTTCATTGTCGGTCAGCTTTTCTTATCGATGAATCTGGCCTGCTGATCCGGAGAAAATGAAAACAGAAGCTACTGTAAAGATGGAGTATTAAACTTTAGCTTTTTGCATTTGTCGTCCTGCAGCCTTGCAGTCTGGCGGAATGTAACTGAAGTTCAGAGAAGAAATAACTCACTTGAATCATGATACATTCTGAAGTGTCTGCCCTACCCGCCTCTAATGCACTCACTTTTTCACTTGACTCAGACAATCTAAGGGAAAGATCTTGTATTGATGTCTCTACATATTAGGCCATTATATTCACATTTATTCATTTAGCAGACACTCTTATGAAGAGAGACTTTCTTACTGGCATTAATGCAAAATCGGGGAACTGACAGGGCTTCTATCCTCACATGGCTATTGAGCGGTGGTCAAGAAGTTATGTTAGGTGTTCCCACTGTTCACTGTGCTAGCTAGCGAACACATATGTAAACTTACAATAATTGCTGGCTGAAAGCGAAAACCTCCGCAGAAATAAATAAACACGCCAGCAGGCGAATACATGCCAGTCAAAGCCGAGGGAAGAAAAGCAAACAAATCAATGACCATTTGGAGTACATATCATTACGCTTAAATTGTCTTCGGGATCATGAGTTACTCCAGGATGACTATTGCTTAGGGATGCATGTCCATTTTAACAAGCTTTAAATTGGCCAGAGCTCCATAGTGGGTGTCTCTCTATTTCTTCTCTGTGGTCTACTGGGGGCATTTAACCGCCCTGAAACCAGGCTCGATACCATTGCCACGGCTCAGGACACCAAACCAGCCATTTTAATAGGCTCTCTGTGGCCATTTCACTCGTGAATCTTGAATCTTTCATGGATGTTGAAAGTCTGTGGCTGAGTTCTGGCCGTGGCAGTGAGTTGATTGTGTCTCCTAATGATCCGATTGGGAGCAGAGTGAGTAAAGTGTGAGTTACTCTCTGCTGGAGAAAAATTACAGTACAGACAGACACATACCCAGGCACTGACACAGGGACGCAGACCCCCTAAACAAATGGGTTCTCTGTGATAGGGATTGTTTGTGTTGACGTCTGTAAGTTCAGCCAGCAGACAATACATGTATGAGACGTCTACTGGCAGTTTGGCGCACTCTTTTTGTGCAAACTGCTCAAGTCGCTGAGATTTGAATGGCGACTCCCAACTATTGTTACCAGTTCTGTCCACAGGGTTTTTACAGAATTTAGAACTGGACTCATTGCTGGTCACTTCAGAACAGTCCAATAATTTGTCTTGGATCATTTTTGGGTTCTTTTTAGTTTTGGGTCATTGTCCTGCCGAAAGACCCATAATATTGACGGAGTCCCATCTTTCTGACACTAGGTTTGACATTATACCCCAAAATGCCTTGGTATTCTCATGGTTTCATTATGCCATGCACAGGTACAAGGCACCCAGCGTTAGAGGCCACAAAGCAACTCCAAAGCATCACTGAACCTCCTGAATCTGGGGAAGGTGTTCTTTTTTTGAAAGACCTCATTTTGTAGTGGTCATACCTTGTGTCTCTTGACCGCTAGGCTACCCTGCGCCCCCTAGAGTTGATTGAGCTGCTTTCAGCTAATCCAATGCAATCTTTCATCGAGTTTTTTCTTCTGTCACATCCAGGGAGATTGGCTATGGTGGCATGGGCCTTAAACTTCTCCATACTTTAAACAGGAACATTAAGGTCTCTGAAGATGAACTCATAGCTTGTCCATGCTTGGCTACAATCTTGTGTCTGACCTCCTCAGACAATTCTCTGGTTTTCTCTATTTTCTCCATGCTCATTGTGGTACACAGGTAGAACTCAATTACAACTGACTGAATGAGTGATTTTCATACCTGCAACTTAACACAGGTGAATTCGGTTCTAGAGTAATACTGGATCACCTGCATGAAATCAATTTATCTTCTTCTAGAAGGTGTAAATATTATTGTCCAGGCCATTTTAAGATTTCTTTGTGGAAAAAGCTAACATTTAGTAAATTATTTGAAAGAATGTGTTGGAAACCAAATATATATATATATATAGTTTTCTACAAGAAATTGTGCATTATTTGAATGAATTGTTTGGGTGCAAATAGTATTTGCTACAACTGTATAAACTGGAACATAAAGGCGGCTGACAACTTAAAGGAAAAACCTGAATAAATGAGTGGAGGAACATAATGAATGCAGATATTTCTATACAGCTGTACTGCATGATACAATTAAACAATGAACATCCTGTCATGCTCTGTGGTATTTATAAAAATGATAAACCGACCCAGTTGACATAGATTTTGGGTCAAGAGGGTAAGAGGAAAGGTTTGTATTCTTAGACAGCGCTCTCATCATCAAAACACAAAATAAGGGAACATCTTTTGGAAGAATGGTGTTCCATCCCTCCAGTAGAGATCCAGAGACTTGTGGAATGGTGCATTGAAGCTGTTCTGGTGTCTCGTGGTGGCCCAACACCATACTGAGACAGTTTATGTTGGTTTTCACCCATCTGTATGTCTCAGTAACAGAGGGATTGGTTTAGTAAAATGTATCTGTTTGTTATTTATGTTTGGCTAGTGCATAATTAATCAATAAATTGCACTCCATGCAAAAAAAAAAAATAAATAAAAAAACTGGTATTGAAACAAAGCAATCTAATAATCTGTAGAGAATGCTGGGAAAATGATGGGCGTCTGTTGATTCATGGTGAAGCTGTAAAACAACCACATGCAGTAGGATGGTGCATCAACATTTGAACCTCTAGCTGAACCAAACTACCGTTCTGCCTTCCAAGACAAACAGGATTTCGTCTGTAAAATACATTCTGGCTGTAGACACTATTTGACAAAGCAAATGATTTCCAAGCAGGCTGTTCATTTGCCAGTCTCTATTTTTTTTCAGATGGTGAGCCATCCGAACCATTCAAATTTGAATAAATGTATCCCAAATGAACATTTCCTTTACAGCACAGTTTTTGTACCTTGGAAACTATACCCATATGATTCAAATTAATCTCTTCCTATAATTGCCATTAGTTCTGTGTTCAGTCATCCAATGGGCAAGCAGATCTGAATCCAGAGACAGACCATTATTTTCATGTATGAATGATGTGCTGTACAGTTCTCTGTCTTTTCCTTATCCATCTTTCCTCATCAAGGAGTGTTATTTTTATTTTCGGTTTGCAATTATCGACCGCAGGAATGTTGAGTTAGACCCCTTCAGTTGCCTTCAGTGTCCAACTAAACTACTTCAGTTGCCTTCAGGGTCCAACTAAACTACTGTTTTAACTGGTTTGAAATGGCACCTGACTGGTGTGGGAGCTAGTGTTGGTTGGTGACGTGAACGGGGGGAGGAGGTGTGGAGCTGTGTGCAATAGGTGTGGAGCTGATGCAGTGCTTTCTCTGCCAGATGCCGCAAACCGGTCCCCTTCTGCTCCCCTCTCTTCCTTCCCCCTCCAGGTGATGACACAGCACCTCGTTAACGCCTCAGTGTATGGAGCTGCCACGCCAGGGTAGTGGGGTGATTTATTACCCATGATCCTCCCTGCCCTCTTCAGATTAAAGAGATGCTTCCCTGCTTGTGGCACAAACATAACAATTGCATTACACAATGTGCCTGAAGGGAAGGTGGAAAACAGGGATCTCTTAGAGGCCTGATTTGTGAATATTTATGGAACCCACTCCCTATGTGGTCTGAAATTAATATATAATCATATCATCTGAGGCTTAATGGTCAGCACTGGACAGTAGAGTAGCATTTGGGTGGGAACTGTTTCAAGGAGAATGTTTTTTGTTGGGTGTAGATATGGTGCAAAAACACATGCAGTAATTCAAGTATCCAAGATAGACAGACACATGTAGAAAGGGGTTGTCATGAACACCGAGGTACTGCTGGGATTATGAATTATTATAGGTGACCCACAATATGATAGAATAGAATACCTCCAGACCGCTGTCGTTTTTAAATTTTTTTAAGGGGACATAAAGGGAATGTACTGTATATGACGATGTAATTAAATTCTGCTTCCTGTGGCATGTGGCCCACTCAACTTTAATACATAGTCTGTGTGGGTTTGTTTGATCTGTGGTACGTATGTGTCTTTAATTTGGCAGAATGTTAGGAAGAGCAACTCCGTTTCCACCAATGTGCTCTCTCTCGCTCTTTCTCTGTTCATCCCTTTTTTCTCTCTTTCACTTTCTTTCTACTGCTGTCTCTGTCACACTCCCTCTATTTTTTTTTCTTTCTCTCATGTATGGCTGGATACAGAGAGCGTGCTCTATAAAATCTCAGTTACGAAAAGGTCAGGGGGCCTCCAGTGGAGGGCATTACATAGAGCCATGGTATTCAGTGTGCAGATGTTTGTGATGGGGCTTGGTTCTCAAGTAGGGAAAAGAGCAAATGTGTATTGTAGAATTTCTTGTTTGTTAGCTGTCAGAGGGGCAGGGGGTTATTTCAGGGGATATCTCACGCCTTAGGGTGGAATTGGAGTTTTACAAAATGATAAACAATGAGGAATTGTTTAATGAGGTTTTGGGTGTCAGTAGGTCTCTCTGCATGGTTGCAGAGGGGAGATTGTAATGTGATTGTGTATTGGATTGACTTGGTATGGTAGTATGTGCTTGTATACAGTGGGATGGGATAGTGTGGAGGTTGTAGTGACCAAGAAAATGGGTTTTACTGGGAGTGGAAGCAGGTCGATGTGGTTCTAGTCAGTCAAAACTAATAAGTCTCTCTTTCCCCTCTTACTCGCTCTCTCTTTCTGTGCTCATCTGTCAATCTCTCTGCATCACTCTCTTTCCATCTGTTTCTCTTACATACATTACTTCTCTCTGCTCTTTTTCTTTCTGTCATTTTCTTTCTCTCTCTACTCCTCTCCCTCTCTCTGATCTTGTTCTTTCTACTTTATTCTCTCTCAGTTAATATTGCTTCATTGACATGACGTATAGTATGAATGTACATACTGCCAAAGCATACTCTAAAAGAAATTATTAGTCTACAGTATAACTTTATAAAGGTGACAATAATAACAATCACTGTCAAAAGGAAAATGTTTAGAAAAAAAATTAAGTGAAGATAAAAACAAAAGCTAACAAACACTACACAATAAAAATAACAATGACAAGCTTATAAGTATAAGACACATTTGTTGGTCCGTCAAACACTGTCCCTTATTAAGTGGCAACTCGCAATATGGTGTGCTGCATGTCACAGCTTTCTGTGTCCTCCCTGAGAAAGGAAGGGTAGCCTACTCTCATCAGAGAGGTCCTTGAAACCTTGAATACTGGCCTAAAATATGGGGAAACATTCTGTAATTGTTTTTTATTATGTTTCTGTCAGAAAATGCATCTTTGTCTTAGGTGTTGTTGTTGTGCAGTGATCGCTCAGGCTTGTCTTTCTGTCCATCTCAAAGGGCAAGGCTGTGCTCACTGAGTTTGCACTTTGTCAAGGTTTTTTTGAGGGTTTGATCAGTAACCATGGTCAAATAGTTGGCCGTGGTGTGCTGTTTATTTCGGGCCATATATCACTTGATTTAGCCTTTAGGTAACATGGTTTTGGTGTTGAGTGTCTTGTAATTCCGTTTATTTTGATTGTTCAAATGTTCTGGTTCTGAGGGCTCATTGTATAGGTGAACTCAGCCCAGGAACAGTTGGACTCTTTGCTCAACTTTTGGTATTGAAGGTCTTGGTGATGATATGGGAGGGGGTGACTGTATTTTAGATGTTTACTAAATATATATTTTTTCAAGTCCTATTTTTACTGAATATTTACCTATTTCTGCACTACATGCACTGCTTGTAGTTTTTGTTGGGACAGGTAGGGGAATCTCAAAAAGACTTGATATTTGGCATCCATTGACCAAGGTGCCTAAAATCCAGTTTGGTCTGGAAATAATTGGACACTGACACAAGTTTTGTAATTTTGGTTGTATACCAAATATATATTCAAGTTGCAGTTAAATAATGAAAATGGGTTTAAAGTGCAGTCTCTCAGCTTTAATTTGAGGATATTCAAATCCAAACTGGAGTAAGGGTTTAGGAATGACAGCTCTTTAATATGTAGCTCCCTCTTTATCAAGGGAGCAATAGTAATTGGACAATTGACTCAAAAGCTGTTTCATGGACAGGTGTGGGCTATTTCTTCGTTATTTCTTCATCAATTAAGCAGGTAAAAGGTCTGGAGTTGATTCCAGGTGTGGCATTTGCATTTGGAAGCTGTTGCTGTGAACCCACAACATGCGGTCAAAGGAGCTCTAAATGCAAGCGAAACAGTCCATCCTTAGGTTGCAAAAAATTCCAGCAGAGAGTTAGCAGGAACATTAGGATTGGCCAAATCAACTGTTTGGTACATTCTGCGAAAAAAAGAACACAGAACACAGGTGAGTTCTGCAACAGAAAAATGCCTGGACGTCCATGGAAGACAACAGTGGTGGATGATCGTAGGATCCTTTCCATGGTAAAGAAAAACCCATTCACAACATCCAGCCAAGTGAAGAATATTCTCCAGGAGGTAGGCATTATCATTATCCAAGTCAACCATAAAGAGAAGACTTCATGAGAGCAAATACAGAGGGTTCACCACTAGGTACAAACCATTCATAAGCCTCAAGAATAGAAAGGCCAAATTAGACTTTGCCAAAAAGCATCTAAAAAAGCCAGCCCAGTTCTGGAACAGCATTCTTTGGACAGATGAAACTAAGACCAGCCTCTACCAGAATGATGGGAAGAAAATAGTATGGAGAAGGCTTGGAACGGCTCATGATCCAAAGCATACCACATCATCTGTAAAATACGGTGGAGGCAGTGTGATGGCATGGGCATGCATGGCTTCCAATGGCACTGGGTCACTAGTGTTTATTGATGATAAACAGAAGACAGAAGCAGCTGGATGAATTCAGTAAAGGCCTGGCAAAGCATCACAGAGGACGAAACCCGGCGTTTGGTGATCTCCATGCGTTCCAGCCTTCAAGCAGTCATTGCCTGCAAAGGATTCTTGACAAAGTATTAAACATTAACATTTTATTTAAGATTGTGTTAATTTGTCCAATTACATTTGAGGCCCTGAAATAAGGGGACTGTGTATGAAAAACGTTCCTAAACGTTTCATACAATATTTTTATTCAACCCCTTGAAACAAAGCTGAAAGTCTGCACTTCAATTGCATCTCGGTTGTTTCATTTCAAATCCATTGTGGTGGCGTACAGAGCCAAAATTATGAAAATTATGTCAGTGTCCAAATATTTCTGGACCTAACAGTAACATGACAAGCTCCTATGTTTAAAAAATAAAATAATCATGGCCATTGTTGATCAATAAACATTAATGTAGGTGTGGTCTTCCACAGAAATGCATATACATCAGACACGGGTAATCATTTTATAAAATATTTATTATTTTTAATCCTAGTCACTATTGAGATATAACATATACTACTATATCCAGTTTAGCCTCATGGTGGTGCAATAAGTCTCATGATATTATCTGTTGTTCCCTGTCACTCAGTGTGATTATATTTGGCACACATGCTCTGGGTTCTGAATCTAATTCACAAACTATGGATCAATATGGCCACATGGGGCACCATTGGACAGGAAACACCAATCCATGCGACAATTAGTGCACCAATATCTCCCAAAACAAGTGTTGCAATAAGGCCAACATTGGGTATACCTGACGCCCGCCAACTTTGCTTGCCACTGTACTTATTCTTGTCTTTTGTGGGTTTATTGCTAGGGCCCAGAACTGGCAATACTGCTCTGACAGGTCAAGACTTTGTTGTAGGCTATGTGTTGTGGGTGATGGCAGACATAGGTCATCTGCAAAGATCAGGCATTTAACTTCGAATTGTGGAGGCTAACACCAAGTGCCAAAGAGGTTTTGAGAACAGTTGCCAATTCTTTGAATAAATACTGAAGAGCACAGGGCTGATGTCAGGGCGTGTTCTATACAATTGGGCCAGCTCTAATGTTGTTGGTGGTCCTCTAGGCAAAGGAGTGAACAAGCCATCTGGTCCACCTTGTTCAATTTAAATAACGCCCCTCTCATCATAGAAGCGTAATGTTTATAACCATCATCTTGATTGCCTTGTGTTAGCAGGGCATAGCGTGAGTTAACAGACAATGTGAGAAAATGTTCTTCCCAGGTAAGGAACATGCTGTTAAATGTCATGTTGAAGCTGTGAGATTTATTTCTAGTTGTAACTCCCCCTTGGTTCTTAGCCTCACTGGCGCTTCCTTGTCCCTCACACTGTGCTGTAAGTCCTGAAGGCCCAGGAGATTGGAGGAAGGGTTTTACCAACTCTTAGTCCTTCAAAGTAAGCTATGAGATGGAGAGCGAGAGATAACCAGAGTGCGATAACAAGAAAGAGAAAATGAGAGCGAACAACAGAGAGAAAGATAAAGCCGTGGTAGAGAACTGAGTGAGAAAGAGAACCAGAGAAAAAGAGTGAAATGGAATGACAAACGAACAGAGAGAGATGGATACTGCTGAAGCCGGGTTAGTTTGGCGATTTCAGAGATGAGTTGTACCTTTCATTGTGCAAGGCCTTGTTAGGATATGAATATTGTCTGTTCAGCACTTGAGTGTGATTAAAGCAACTGACTTCTGAACAGCCGCCTTGCACACTGAGCTGTGGGGATTGCTATGGGGGGGGGGGTGACAATGACACGTATTCCTCACTTTTTTATTAAGGCATTTCATGTTTCCAGTAACGTAAATGCAGTATTTTTTCTGCCCTTTCTTGCCTTTTCTCTAGAAATTAGAATGTATGGTCTGAAAAGTGACAACAAAAACAATGAAACACATCTGTTATCGTGGCGATTTATATTTCTGGTGATTTTTCTCATCTGTCTTTTTTTGAGTGATTCAGCATTCCAGCTGAGAAGCAGTGGGTGTACAAATGAGATGGGAAGGGAAGTGTACAGTTCTTACTGGAAGGAAGAATGAATTATGGTTTGATCATCAGGTTTGATGGAAATGGAGGAATTCAATGTTAAATAGATGACTGCCTGACTAAAACCAAGAATTGTATTACTGATTCATTACTTTGGGAAGCCCCTGCGAACCTGTTGGTTTCTACTCCTGTAGTATGATGTGTTTAATTAGCAACCATGTCTAAAATGACTTATCGCTTTTCCTTTTTTGTTCTGGTCCCCTCATGGATTCAAACCTAAAACCCTTGCCAAAGTAGTGTCTCGCTTAAAATGAGCAACATTGGACTTGTGGGTTTGATTGGACTTAGATTCAATCTGTATATAGCTGTACTGATAACATTTCTTTCATATTTCTGTAATTGTAATATATGTTTTATATGTGTTTTATTATAATACAGTGTATTTTGTATATTATAATAATGATTTCATATGTCTATAATTACAATATCTGTTTTTATATATCTTTAATTATGATACAGCATTTTATATAGTACATCTGTTATTATCTGTTATGCGTCTCTAATTAGAATATATGTTTTGTATATCTCTAATTGTAATATCTACATTATATATCTCTGATTATGATATTTGTATTATTTATATGTGATTATAATGTTGGTATCATTCCTGGGTATGTAACACAAGGTTGTTCTGGAGCTGAATAAAATGGCTGGAGGAAAGTACAGTGTGATTTTATCAGAAGAGCAGTTTGGCATCAATACAATAATGAAACTGCATGTGTGTGTAGAAGCTATTTTAGCAGTCATTTGACAAGTATTTAATCATTTTATTTTGGGATTCATCATTATTTCATTCTTTTTTGCTCTGTTCAGACATGTATTTAGAATATATTTTCTTTCTTCTTTCCCAATGATGGCAGTGAAGTTAAAGCAAAATCTACATTTGCACATGGCACATTCTGGTCCACACAAGTGAAATACTAAACTGATCATATTTTGTTGTAGATCATGTTCAGAAGTGTGGTCTGGAAAGCATTGATGTTCCATAATATTGTTGATTTGTGTCAGCAAAAGAACGTCTGTTTACAAGGTTCCACTAACCTAACCCATCAATCAGAGCTTCCCCCACAATTGTATATATGAAAGTATACAGTATGTACAGGTGTGTCCAAAAGTATTGTCAATCTTGCAATTCCATCAAATAATGCTCAATAGTTTCTCAAAATAATTTGAAATTGACCGAAGTATTTGGTCTCGACAACTGGGTTTGACCTTCTGTCGGTGCACACATTCAAGGCACCCAGTGCCCGAGGCAGCAAACCACCAAGACATCACTGAACCTCCTCCATGTTTGACTGTGGGGAAGGTGTTCTTTTCTTTTAAGGCTTAATTTTGTTTTCTTCAAACAGAAACAGTTTACTTTAAGAAATACTCTAATTTGATCTCGTCTATCCTCAGAAGATTGCCCCAGAAGGATTGTGGCATGTTCAATTGTATTTTGGCAAATTGCAGTTAGGCTTTCTTGTGTCTCTGCCGTGGGGTCCTCTTGAGGGCCCTACTGTACAAACTCCTTTCATTGAGTTGGCAGCGATTGTGCAAGTCAAAACTGTTGTACCTTGTGTCTGAAGGTCAACTTGAAGCTGTGTGCCAGTTGAGCAAGGTGCTTTCTTTACTGTTTGAACAGTCCTTTGCTGTGATTTTCCATCACGTTTTGTCTTGCGGTCACGTCCAGAGAGGTTGGCTACAGTGGCTTGGGCCTTAAGCTTCTTGATAACATTACGCATGGCAGAAACAGGAACATCAATGTCTATGGAGGACTCGTAGCCTTGACATTGTCAATGTTAGGCCTACAATCTTGTGTCTGACCTCCTCAGACAATTCTCTGGTTTTCTTTTTTTCTTTATGCCCATTTTGGTACAAGTTGCAATGTAACAAAGAATCAGCTAATCAAAATCAAATTATTTCGATTTAATAACTACTTCTAGAAGATGATTAATAGTTCATAAGATTTATAAAAGGATTGTGGTTTCTTATTATTTTGTTTTCAACTGTAAACCAAAGAAATATAGATGTGGATATCAAAAGATTTTTGATTAGCAACAGTATTCTATAAGAATTTGTGCATTTTTTGTATAGTGTGAGGGTACAAATACATTAGCTCACAAGTATACCATTTAGCCACAGCTTAGAATCACAAGTTATACATACTGTATTATGATTTGTGTGTATGTATGTGTGGCTCTAGTGGGAATCGAACCCGCAACATTTAGTATGGCGAACGCCATCATCTTCCAACTGAGCCACACAGGACCGCCAGCAGTCATTTGAACTGATTAACCTTGTTACGCAGAAGGAGTTCTACTTAGCTATCATTTATATAGCCCTCCCACCATCTCCATCTTTCCATACATGCTAAGTCTCCACGGTTGTAGGGCTGTCAGCAGTCTGCTTGGAGCTTAAGGCCCTCTGAGTCTTCTGCGATGCGGAGGGATGTATCATTTAAGAGCAGGCACTTTGAAGGGCCTCCCATAAGGGATGTACATATCAGGGTGACAAGGACCCACACTGTGCTGCTAAGCTGGTGATCTGCTGTAATTAGGCATCCGGAAAAAAGGCTACAAAGCGTTGAGGCTTGCCACCCGAATCCTGGACTTTCTCTCTTCCTTGTCCGGGCGGTCGACTGTACACATGTTGGCCCTGCCGGTGATGGCGTACATTTTCTGTGGATACACAACCTGGATTAAAAAAAAAAAAAAGCATTTGCAATGCACTTTATGCGCAATAATAAAACATGTCTCTCTTTAGCTGTAGTGAAATACTTGATGTGGTTGTGGTAATCTTTTTTATATGAGGAATGTTACGTGAGTATTTTAGGTAAAGCCTAAGGAAGGAATACATTATGTTTCCCAATCGGATTAGACATGGATTACTGTATACAGCAGCATTCTATATTGGATTCAGTAAACAAGCCTGTAGTTCTGCTGCTTAGGTGTGTGTTAAAACCCAGCTACACAGGGATGGACACGTCGCGGGTTCATTAATTCTTTAGCATGTCCTTCTTAACACAACAGACTGTGTCTGCATCCACATATGAAAGACCTTTCAAGCGTTATTAGTGACATTATCAGCAAGTGACTTGATGCGTACCATGCCAAAGCGATTTAGAGTTGTTAAAACGGGACCGATGCAAAGTATCATTATCATAATTTGTCTTTTAACAACTGCCATACGGTGTTAGTCAGTGGAGCCACACACATTTCATGACTAGGGGCTCATTGTATTTCCTGCAGGGCATTATTTTTTAACCCTCTTCAGACGATTGGCTGATTATGACTCACTGCACGGTATCCATTTTAGGACACCCTCATCCTCAATAGCCAACCCTGCTTTTTTAGCATGTGCATAGTTTAATTTGTAGCATTTCCAGCTTAGTGCATGTAATTTAGTATTCAGCGCTTTTTATAGAAAAAAATCAGCCTGTGAATGTCCTCATTAATGGAAACAAAACACACTTCGCTCTAATTATTTTCTTTGATCATCATTTTATTATATTTGCTAAGATCAAAAACTGATATTGTGTCATTCCCAGAGGATGTTGTTGAAGTCATTGGCGTAAACATATTCACTGGAGCACTCAAAGGCATTTTTTTATTTTGTGCATTGTCATGCGTGGTAAGATTCCAACCTTAGGGAATAGAATTGACAAGTTGGATCTTGATTACGATCTGCATTAAAATAGCGGGCCTCATGGCACTGACCTACTTTTCCCGACAACCAACTAATTAGCGAATCAAGTCATGACTGGAACCTCATGTTATGCTTATTTATCCCGGTAACACTTTGCACCAATCTATTTTCACCACACACTGCATTGGCGTGACCTGTTGGGACTGTAGTGTCAGATATTGACTGGTGTGGTCTCTGTGCTCTATTTGTGTATGTGCGCACTAATGAAGAAGATGTTGATGTTGATAACGTGTTAGGCCTTGTATCGTTGGTCTCTCTGCCCCTTGCCCTCTCAGGTATTGACCCATGTGTGATCACTAGATAGTCAGTGGATATATTACACTGGGGGTAAAGCCGTGTGTAAATAGGTGTGGACTGTCACATCCAACCTGCTGTCAGAACCTTTGAGGGGAACCATATGGAATAGGATTTAGGGACTTTGACTTTGACTGAGTGCTTTGACATATTGATCAATGTCATTGAGGAAGGCCATCCAAAATGCTCTCAAACTGAATACATTACATATAAATATAATTTATTTTGAGAAATGATCATGTGAATATGTTATATATTACTGTATAAAATAGTTGACCATGTCCTAGATAGATTACTAAGCCACTGGACTTTAACATTGAAATGGAAATAAAATAATATTAGACAGAATCTGGAAATTATTCCGGGATATTTCATGCTTCCTTTCTCATTCTGTACAGCTAATAGCCATGCTATCTGTATGGGCCATCAGACTTGGTTTCCTGGTTTCCTCAGTGATGTGATGTGATAACCCTCTGTAGCGTCCTTCCTTACTGGCAAGCATCTCTGCACAATCACTTCTTTTGTGCTTTAACTGCAAAGCTTCCTTAGTCCAGATAAAGTGAACTCAGAGTTCAAACATTTACAAAACCCTGCATTTATGTCTAACATATTTTTTTACCATTACGCTTCATATCCCTGTTTAGTAGAGTGAGTCTAGCATTTGGAAGGGAAAAATCATTTTTCAACTAAAACCTGCTTCATTTTATGTTTTAAAAAATAAATATTTTTCTCTGAAAGCTGTTGCTTTCCCCTGGTGATGCAGTATCTGCCCCTGTCCTGGATCTGACCCATGAACTCTTGGCCATTCTTCTTTGGCCTTCAATCATTATTGCCACTGCAAACAAATTTGCACCATCGATATCATCAATGCTAATCCTCAAATCACATCTCAAGCTTGTTCTTCACTTTTACTGGATGTGCTCCTGCATAAATTATTGGCATGAATATTGGCATAACTCTGTCCGCCAATTGGCTGGCACTTGACTAACCTGCAAAAGCTAAAGGAGTGCCCTTTTTTGGGTATACACCTGTTGTGGTGCCGCATTGTATCCACCTGTGTGTGTGTGTGTGTGTGTGTGTGTGTGTGTGTGTGTGTGTGTGTGTGTGTGTGTGTGTGTGTGTGTGTCAGTGTGGATGAGTGAGCGAATGTGCATGTTATTCTTAGGCGTGTGTCAACCCACGTTACCACACAAACCAGGATGTCAAATACCAAATGAAATGTATCTGTCACATGCTTCATTAACAACAGGTGTAGGCTAACAGTGTAATGCCTACTCCATGTTCCAAAAATGCTAATTGAAGGAAATTAAATTAATGAAAATAGGAACACGAGGAATTATGCACAGTGATATGAATAACAGGAACAAGGTAGAAAGAGTGTCCCTTTGTGTATAAACTTAAAGTCAGCGAATAAAATACATTTTGTAATGCTTTACATTTGATAATCATTCATTTGGCAACACTGTTTAACTTTCTCAAGGCCTGGGTATTGAAGCTGTAGAGTCCTGTTTGTTATAGACCATAATTGCAATGTGGCAGTCTACAGAATAGTCTACATCTTGGGTGGCTGGAGTCATTGACTATGTTTAGGGTTTTTCTCCGACACTGCCTTGTGGAGAGGTCCTGGTCGACATGGAGCTAGGTCCTGTTGAAGATCTCCACAGAAGATACTGTTGCTAGAAATTTTAGATGTATAAAATGTTCTCCATCTTTGTTTGGGACGCTTCGGTACTTATTTGTATTATCGACTATAAGAGTAGTGGGAAATGCCGATAATGGGTTTTGGGTGAGAGGATTTTGCCTCGGTGGCGGTGCGTCTTGACACAGGTAATGGGGATGAATGGGATTCATGATGCTTCTGTGCAATGAGCTTAGATGGAGGCTGCTCTCAGCTCTCCCCTGGAGACCACCGCAGGCCAATGCAGTATTAATGACATAAATCACATCATATTACCCATCTGCCTCAGAGAAAATCCTATTCCTGCTCTGTCAGTCAACCACAACAGTCTTGGTAGTTTGGTTGGTTAGTCCCAGCGTAAGAGTAAAAGTCCGGAACTACTTTCCTTTCCTCATATACCTTCATGTTTATATTCCTTCATTGTATGGGCCTTTTTCTGTCGTTGTTTTATATTTTTGTTTTATATTTGATAGACCTTCACATTGATAGACCTTCACACATTCCTGTTAATAGTTGTATACCCATTGGTGATATATTTTGCTGCGGAACACAAAATATTGTGCTGTAGTTTTTTGGTTTTCAGAAATGAACAGGCAAATCCACACAAAGCAAAACTTGCACAGCCTTTACTAATTGTTAAACCAAAAATGTATGTATTCAATTAATGCCTCTGTTTATTGCCTCCAAGAGAAGTGAAAACAAACAAGAACATTGCCTGGAAACGTCATTTTTCTGCTGCTCTCAGTGTCTGCCTATAGTCATGAATTTATGCATTTATTTGATTAATGTTAACCAACTTCCCTCAGATTCTGCCAAGCTAATTATAAGCAAGTGTCGGTCTAGACAGAGATGGATCGCTGAAGCATTGGCTTCCAGCCAAAATGATTAAATCCACATTTCCCCTTCTATGGATGCCCTTCTAATCTAAAACCTATACTCTGCCTAAAATGCCTAAAACTTCAGTTAGTTCTGTTGTCGGTGTAACACAATTAAATTCCTTTGATCTTATTAGTTACTCGTGAAAAAAGAAACAATGACTGACAATTATTTTCGATTTCAATTGCGATCTTAAAGCTCTTTAGAAGCAGCATGACAATGTGCCTTGTTTTTAATTTGATTTAGAAGAGGCAGTTGAGAGGATTGTCAAATGCATTGTTTCGCTGTGTGGTTTATGTGTGATTATTGCATGCTTTAATCCACAGCAAATCAATAATCTCTCCTTGACATTGCTGCAGGCCAGTTTTCAAAAGGCTGCTGTTGTGAATTAGGTGGTTTTGCCATCAGTTTAGTTACCTGGGTTCTTAACCCCCTCACTGTTTCTGTGTTTCAGATGATGAAGTTTGCCTGGGACAACTACAAAAGCTTTGCCTGGGGCAAGAATGAGCTGCGACCCCTGACCAAGAACGGACACATTGGGAACATGTTTGGTGAGTGACGTTTTGTGGCCCCAGGCTGAAAGGCCCCGTGGGCCCTGTGTTACTGGGGAGCTGCTGGTGAAGGTTTTTCTCAGGTAGACCTGACAACTGGTCTGCAGTCATGGACCCATAGTATTCTCTCTGGACCTTAGTCAGCCTGCAGGGGAGAGACCGTTGATGTTTACGAATCCACTAGCTACATTGTTTGGGCGTCAGGGTGGCCAAGTGGTTGGGGCATCTTTCTTTATTTCATTTTCCTTCATGTATACTGCGAAATCAAATGAGACCAAGGTCTCTTTTACAGTTTATCTCATTATTACAACAATAAAAACAAATACATGATGAATAAGTCATTTAAAATGTCTTCTACTTAAGATCGCTCTGAGAGCGTGAACTGCTGTTCTTCCAAATTATTTTCTCTATTAGATAGTCGGGATGTTTTTGCAACACTTCCTCATATAAAAACATCCACCATGTCTGGCCCTTCTAGAAGTCAGTGACTCTCAGCAAACCAAAGCATATTAGAGACAGTGATGAGTGTGAAAATTTGCACCAGTGATAAAACACATGGCCAATAAACTGCATCCAGAGATTTCAGTACTGAAGCTGAGGCATGCATATATAGTTTATCACCATAATCTAGCAGCAACATAAAGGTTGGTGCACAGTATCTTTTCTATGCTGACGTGACCAATATGATGTATTCCTGTGAAAGAAAACAATTTTAATCTTTAGCTTCTTCTCAAACTCACTAATGTGTTTTAAAAGACATATTTTCATCTAGCCAAATCCCAAGGTATTTGTAAGAAGCAACGTATTTGTAAGGACACTAGTCAGAAGTAACACTAGTCAGAAGCGTCTCTGGGAAATACAGTTAACACTAATTGCTCCCACTGTAACATTCCTTCCAGCTCGTTGCTGTAAATGAGAATTGGTTCTTAATCAACTAGTTAAATAATGGTAATAATCGTGCAATAATTATTGCGCTGTTGGCTAGGCTAGTGTTGTAGATGGAGTAGACCTCCAAGTAGACCACTTCAGAGATTTTCACAGTGGGTACTTAGACCCTCGGGGGTCTGATCGAAATCACCAGGGGATCCACAAAAATGTTTAGATAAAGTGAAAATAGAAGTCCCCCTTTTTTTACTAAATCAAATACTATTTTTATCATAGGCCTTACCTGCAGAACATGAGATGGGTAATATGACCAATATATCTGTTTCATCTCCACCCCGACTGACAATAATATTCTTCCTATCCAGTTCTAATAGGGTTTGTGAGAGATCTAACCGCTGTTGTTTGTGTCCATTTGTTTCAATTGACGGTTGCTTCTTTAGTCTGTTGTGTTTGTTGTGGGAAGGCCTTGTGTGATTTGTACGAGAAAAAAGCAATGTGGTAATACAGGAATCACCTTTCTGTTTGCTTGCTCTTTGTAAACCATGATATAATAACCTAACTATGTTAAATGTGGGCGAGGGTGAGAGTAATTATATGGAAGACAAAATCGAATGTTGGCTTCAACCTGGCTTGGATACAAAGGGTTCTAGTACAGTAGCCATTACACTTTTGGTGGCTTGCCCGTTCTTAAGATATGATACAAAACCCAACATCTGAAATAAGTGTGAGGGTGAGATTAATGCTATTCATTCATGGAAATAGGATTTATTAATAAGCATACTTCAGCAGCATGGAACTGTATTCAAATGTCATGCATGAATCCAATCTATTTTCGGCAATGTCCACATATTTCAAAATGTATGCGTTTGAATGCCAATGAATTATGTCCATGGAAAGAGACAGGTTGTCAGGAACACCCTGTCAGCCTGTCAGGGACAGGCTGTCACACTGGCCGTTTCTCGGTGGATCAGGCTTTGACCTGTTCCAGTAACCTCTGTAACACATTGACATGGTGTGGGTTTAATGTGGAGAGGACTTCAGAAGGGTTCTGAGGCAGGGCTGGCCCTAGGCATAAGCGACATGGGCGGTGGCTTGGGCCCCCAACCTCTAGGGGGCCCCAGTCCGCTAGTGAGCCTTGGACCAATAGGGAAGAGGGGGGCCCCCAAATACAATTTTGCTTAATGCCCCCAAAAGGCTAGGCCCGGCCCTGCTCTGAGGTCCTCAGTGATGCACGGGCACACACACACCGCACACACACACAGCCGAACAAACGGGAAATCCTGTGATAAAGCAGGATTTTTTTTAGAGAGATTGGGGTGTACGGTTTCTGTCTGACATATCTCAGTCCCATCTCACCTGGCCTGCCAGGATGGTGTGGTATTGAGCCAATCATGCAAGACAAAGCTAATCTTCCTCTAACCCGATGTACAATCGTCACTGCTCTCCCTTTCTTACCTTTTCTACTGATATGCTAATGAATATAGATGTGAATTTGCTGTTTACTTCAGTGTCCGTGCGCAATTCATGAGACTGGCATAGATTATGCAAGGGAGTAATCTGCAACGTAATTAGACTCTGTGAAATACAGTAAATGCAGTTTAAGTATCAGCAGATATACAGACTGAAGACAGCTGTGGAAATCCGTTATCGGTCGGCCGACAATTGTCTCTGCATTCTGCCAAATTAGCACTCCTTTTTCTAGTCTATGGGAAAAGAGAAGGGCTTACTACTTCAACCCAATATTGCTAATCCTGTAAGCAAATTAATTTCCAATTAGTTGGAAATCTGGCATGGTTTTCTCTCTCCACCCTCCGTTTGCTAATAATGTGGAACATTTTAGAATACTGGGGCTCGAGTTGGGCTGTGGGTGACTGTCACACTGTTCTGGAGGACTGCTGTGTCGAAGGAAGCCAGGTATGAAATTGGATGCTGTGTTCTTTAATTTAATCCCATGAGTAAACAGTGATGGGGTAAGATTGGTTCCACGGTTAGCCTACTTGTCACAAGCATGTCGTCAAAATGCTGGAAGTCACCAGAACATCCCTCCCACTCCAGACTCAGTCAAAGCCCCTAAACGAGAGGTAGGAAACATCTGATTTTGCTCTTTCCCTGTCTGGCTCATATACTTCTTAACTCTCTGTAGTTCTGTCTCTGTCACCGCCTCATATACTTCTTAACTCTCTTTTGTTCACTCGTTGTCTCTGCCTCATATACTTCTTAACGCTCTTTAGTTCTCTCTCTCTGCCTCATATACTTTTTAACTCTCTTTTGTTTACTTGTTGTCTCTGCCTCATATACTTCTTTATTCTCTTTAGTTCTCTCTATCTCTGCCTCATATACTTCTTAACTCTCTGTAGTTCTGTCTCTGTCACCGCCTCATATACTTCTTAACTCTCTTTTGTTCACTCGTTGTCTCTGCCTCATATACTTCTTAACTCTCTTTAGTTCTCTCTCTCTGCCTCATATACTTTGTAACTCTCTTTTGTTTACTTGTTGTCTCTGCCTCATATACTTCTTTATTCTCTTTAGTTCTCTCTATCTCTGCCTCATATACTTCTTAACTCTCTTTAGTTCACTCTCTGCCTCATATACTTCTTAACTCTATTTAGTTCTTTATCTCTGCCTCATATACTTCTTAAACTCTCTTTAGTTCTTTATATCTGCCTCATATACTTCTTAATTCTCTGTAGTTCTCTCTCTGTCTCTGCCTCATATAAGTCTTAACTGTCTTTCGTTCTTTCTCTCTGCCTCATAGACTTCTTAACTTTTTTATTGCTCTTTGTCTCATATATTTCTTTTCTCCTTTTTGTTTTCACCCTGCCTCATATACTTCTTGACTCTCATTAATTCTCTCTGTTCCTCAATTTGTCCTTGACTCTCCTTAGTTCTCCCTCCCCCTCATATATAGGCTGACTCCTTAGTTCTCCTTCCCCCTCATATATAGGCTGACTCTTTAGTTCTCCCTCCCTCCCTCATATACAACTTGACTTTTTAGTTCTCCCTCATATACGGCTTGACTCTTTAGTTCTCCATCTCGCTCAAATATAGCATATTTACTCATATCCTCTCTTTTTTCCTCTCCAGGCTTCTACTTCTCTTCATCTCACTTCCTTCTCTCTTCCAGAGTCATGGCGCAAAACACATGGTCCTATCTCCGCCCATAAAAGGTCGACGTCCTCCAGGACAACGATAGAAACAACAGTTAAACATTAATCTTGAAATATTAAGTGCAAGTTCATTCTTACTTTTTTGTACTAGTGGGCGTGAAACGGCACTGTAGGGCTGTGGAGTCTTGTGCTGCCGGCTCTTGTGTTTGTACGTGGGAGTGCACTTGACGTGGGAGTGTACAGTACATTGATTCGTTCAGACCAACTGCACCTACAACTTTCTAAAAGCATTTAATCATTTTCATTCTTGCATTAACGTTTTTCCACGACTAACACATATTTGCTATACTTTCATAATTATAACTAGTTAAGACAAGAGCAGGGAGAGAGGTCATGCTGCTCCACTTTGTGATTTTGCTGTATTCAACATGTACAGGTACAGCACTACATGAATGTAATGTTTTGTTCTTCTAGTGCTCCTTCTAAAATAGCAGGAGGGATGCTTTTACATCCTACTAGTTGTCTCTCTACATTGTCGAATCCGGAAGCAGTTGGGTCCATTAGCTAAGCTTTAATTTCTTTTGGATAAATTGACTTCTGTTCAACCGAGATTAGCAGAGTTTACCTCACTGTTTATTCAGTTCTACTGATTCAATTATAGATTGTGTTTAGCACACTGAACCACTTAGACCATTCGAAAGAACAGAGGATGCTATCAAATTGCATTTCAGATTGACAACCGACCATATATATTGGCTATCACTTCCAAGTCACGTTTCATTTGATCTCCAGTCTCCAAGCCTCAGAAGGGCCCTTCATTAGTATGGTTTCATCTGACGGACATCTGTTCACTCTGCTGTGTGAATGGAAGGCCGCCATTGTCAGTCATTCACACACGCCAGGCTAATGTCTTTCTAAATGTGTCATGGCCAGATGCTTAGAATGATGACAGGATTGTTGTTGGTCTGCCATGTACAATCAAAGGCCGACGCTGGAATAGTTGGCCATGTCACACTGAAAGTGAACGTCAGGGAATCACTAATGAAATCACTAATGAAATCCATCTTTAATACAGTGTCCGGGATGCTGGGTCATCACTCAAGCCTTATAAGACTTCACACATCCAGTAGAGAGTGTTTTCTCTTAAGCCAATTCAGTGTTACCATGTCCCCTGGCTATTGTGTACAGTGCATTTATGCCTGACACAACACCATTCCAAGATGGCCTTTGTGGGTGTGACCTTGTTGTTTTATGGGAGAGAGCTAACTGAATAACATAGTCGTCCTATTTAGATGTTACATTGCGATCCATGTCTCTTAATGGAGTGGTATTCCTGTTCCATGGTATTTCAAGGCAAACGCTGTTAGATCCACTCTAGCTCGAGTCAGACAATCTCCCCCTGCTTCCCAACTCCTCTCATCAACTCATCACTGACCATTGGCTGCCAACCAACACTTGACCCCTCTAACATCAAAAACTACACACCGACATCTCTCCTGTTCTTTTCTTTCCAAAACACTTGGGTGTGCTTCGTCTAACCAACTCCCCTGTTATCTCTCTCAGAACTGTCTCCTCGACCAGAACCAGTCAGGTTTCTCGACAGTTCACTCAACTGAGACCGATCTCTGCTGCGTCGCCGAGGCTCTTTGCCCTGGCCATGCTGATGCTTCACTTCTCTCATCCTCTAAGATCTATTCCCTGCCTTTGACTCTGCGAACCATCAGATCCTCCTCTCCATCCTCTCAGAGCTGGGCATCTCAGGCTCTGCACACTTTCTGATTGAATCCTAACTGGCAGGCAGCTCTTACCAGGTGACATGTAAAGGATCTTTATCCACTCCACTCACAACTGGTGTCACCCAAGATTCAGTTCTAGGCGTTCCCTTCTCACCAACACAATTGGTTATCTCCCACAAGACAACCGCCACAGACGACTCCGAACAGATTGGGCTATATCTAAGGCTTTGTGTGCCTGAGTGGGAAACGGCACATTCCCCTGGCTCACCCCTTTTCAATTGATGTATATCACGCCTTTGTGTCACAAACGGTTTGATGATCACAGATGTCTTCTTTACGTCTGTCTTGTTAAGGCACAAACATAACAACACCAGGCGATTCATAATGTCATGACCAAATTCAATCACGCCCGCATCATGATAGACGTGTACAAATTAAACGTGGCTCTGTATATTGACAGTAAGCCAGCTATGTGGCTAGAGTGGGAACGTCGACTGAAGAATCAGAGAGGCAACAGTGACGGCACTGCTTCTAGAGCTTGGCTGAACAGCCTTAATGGGCATCATGGAACATCCGGTCTGGAGAGAATTCCGCCCGTCCGCCTAGGCTATACATATATATTCAATGTAATAAATATAAAACATTTGTCATCCATATTTTATATTGTTACAGAGAGAATGCATCAAAACTCTAAATAAATGAGTTTGCAGATATTATTTTACATTTTCAGATGCTCCTACCCACAGCGACTTCCGGGTATTGCATTCATCTTACGATATAATGAAAATGCGAGATAACTACAAATACAATATATGAAAATTCATTGCCATTTGCAAAAAACATTTGCCTACATTTTAAAGTGCACCTCAAGTAAACATTTCAAACTTGAATTATAGACATACACAGGACCCATTTGTCATTTCAGAAACATGCAGGCAAATGTGAAGAATTTTTTTAATGTAGTTTTGGAATCAACCACTTCGATTGTGCTTTTGCTCTGTCGGCTTAGAAAGACTGACTGAATAGGCTGAAGGCTGGAAGCAGCAGCATCAGAGATGAGAATGTCTGATCTGGGTCACTTCAGATCAGAAGACAGTATTGGGTCCTGTCATAGTGTAGTCTGGTACGCACACACACAAACACAACGCACAAAAACATACTCTCCAGCCCTCGCTCTCTTTACTTTTGGCTCACAGACCTTAAAGAAATATTTCTATCCCTCCTTCCCTTTTTTTACATACAGTAGCAACACACATGCACTCACATGAGAACCCACATGCACTCACATGAGAACCCACATGCACTCACATGAGAACCCACATGCACTCACATGAGAACCCACATGCACTCACATGAGAACACACATGCACTCACATGAGAACCCACATGCACTCACATGAGAACCCACATGCACTCACATGAGAACCCACATGCACACACACACACCACACGCATTTTAAGAATCTTTATACTTGTGGGCAATATTCTTATTCAAAGTACTGTTTTGTCGAACATTAAATACGAGCATTACTCCGACTCTAACCCAACTATATTCAGCTAAACGATCCCTACGACAAATGTCTAATTTTCGTTGTTTTATAAACCTTGTGAAGTGTTTGTGCTCTACCAGATTAGTATAAGGTAACCCCACAAACATTTGTCTTTATGGCCTTTTGGGGATAAAAATGATACAGGTTCCCTGTCTCCTACAACTGAACATTTACTCTAACCTTAACCCCAGTAACCTAGCCCTTTACACCTACATGGTAGCTAGCCCAGATGCCTAACCCCAAATGCCTGAACCTAAAAGCAACCCAGAACACAAATTGAAATTCCACGTTTTATAGTGAATTTAACACCCTATCCACAAATTGCCTTATTCCTGGTGTAGACTGGCTACAAAAACATTGCCGGGATCGATTTGTCAAGATTTGCTATCTTTGTGGCGACTTCTCTCCCCCAGGTGTAGAGTTCTGTATGTTCTCTCCCCCACATGTAGAGTTCTGTATGTTCTCTCCCCCAAGTGTAGAGTTCTGTATGTTCTCTCCCCCACATGTAGAGTTCTGTATGTCCTCTCCCCCACGTGTAGAATTCTGTATGTTCTCTCCCCCACGTGTAGAGTTCTGTATGTTCTCTCCCCCACATGTAGAGTTCTGTATGTTCTCTCCCCCACGTGTAGAGTTCTGTCCTGGATCTCTCATACATTCACACACAACCACACACACTGTGCAGTTATTACCTCAGGTCAGGATGAAGTGTTTGTCTAGTTTACACTTCCCTGGCTGGCACAAACTATTTCTGGAGTCTGCTTCGAAGCTGGAGAGGTGTTCCTCAGCCAACATGCCTCATGTGGAGCACTGTTGGACAGGAGGGTCTGAAAGGGCAAGGACGAGCGCAACCATCACTGCCTTCCCAGAGAAGAGGGCAGACAGCCTGTAGTAAGGGATGATGGGAAGGATTCAGGAGTGTCATAACATCCAAGTCCTTACGGCTTGGAATAGACCGGTCTATGTATGAATACGGGAGGAAACTGTCTGAGGAGAAAAGGAAGACATTAAACCATACAGGGACACTTGTTCATATTTAGTGTTAGCCAGAGAAAACACTTAAGTGTATGAATAATTTTCAGCGTTTGGCTTGGTGGCGCTAGCTGGTGCCCTAGTTTTATGATAGGGAATGTTTATACTAAAAATAATCACGAGACATTCTTTTTTGAGCGTGCTTATTATCTGTGAGATGTACATCGAAGCAAGCATCAACCGGCAGGTATTCCCTGTCTTTGAAGCGCGACAGGAGCATTATGCAGGAGGGGAACAGTTAAACAGGATGTGCTGGATCAACTCTGAATTACACACAAGCATTTGTTTTTTGAAGATTTTTTTGTAGACATTTTTATAGAGAAATGATTATTATGTAATTGCTTTATTTAGAAATAGGGAGGAATTGTTTTTTTTTTCTTCTTCTGAAAGAGCTGTGGGGCGGATTGGATCCCAGCAGTGTATGTGGATCAACTGTTAGACCACCCTAGGCAGCAGACATGCATGTCTGATGACAGCAAAACAAAGATTAGCATGGGTAGAAATGCAACAAAGAGCAGCACATAACAAATACTAGTAAAGCAAAGAAAAAAACACACATGGCCAAAAACCTTCTGAAGACAGTACAAGCAGTACAAGCAAGTTGGGACAAACCCATTCACTTGACTGGTACGGTAGATTGAAACAGGCTACAGCATAATGAGGTTAACTTGTTTATATTCTTTAGACATGTTTCTGTGACGTTTTACAGTCAGTTCGACAAATTATCATTTACATTTTTTGTTTACTGAATACAGCCCTTAGCATTCAAACTGAACCAGGCCGTGATTTCCTTAGACAGAAGGCGTTTGAATTTTTAAAACCAGTGTGTAGCCTGCTCTTTTTTTGTACTTGCTTTTCTCCCTCACTCCCCAATCTCTCAATACCTTACCATATAGTGGCCAAATTACTCAAACAGGCCTACAAACAGTAATTTAAAAAAAAGGAAGTACCGATTCAGTACCACTCCATTGTGAACAACAAGCAAGACCTCTGACTCTTGGGCAGAAACCAGGGCGTTCTTTTTTCTCTTGAGCCGAGATGCTGTGGCTAGGAGCAGCTTTTTCTTGTCAACTCAGTTTTTCCCTTATGTGACCTCAGAAACTCAGAAGACACTTTCATCTCATTCCCCCATCCTCACAAAAGACAGGATCGACAACAAATGGGAGAAATAAAACATGGGCTGGCTCCCTAAACACTTTCAAGATCTAATGCTGCTGTAAGGAATAGGATTAAGCAAGCTTCAGTAAGAGTCTGCTGAGAGCTCTCTTAAACTCCTAGCGAACAGGCTGCTCTTTTAGGCTAAGAGTACTACACAAACTCTAAACTGATCTTCCTCTGCTTTTTTGCTTACTAAGACTACCTGGTGATGAAAATGCCAACCAGTTTTGTCATTGTTTGTCACACTACTGCCCTACAGTGCGGAGTAACTTTTCAGTGTCTTTCATGCAAATTGGACAATGCAATCTCAGTGATTAAAGGCCCAGTGCAGTCAAAATAATTATTGATGATAACTTGATGACATGAACACATGATGTTAATATAGCCCTCTGCGAGTGAGAAAAATGTGATAATGCTGTTTTAAAGAAACACTGTTTTAAAGAAAGTTCCAGCCTGTTAAGGTGGTCTGGAATGTTCGGACTGGCCATTGACTTACCTGATGATACATTACTAAATACGCTGGTAAGAAATCCTTTCAAACCTCTCACGCAATAAGAGCTAGTTTTCAGGTTTTTCCTCCATATACTGTACAACTCTTAGATCTTCCTAACTAACTATTGTCTTGGTCGAGACATTTTTCTTTGATTGTAAGATATTTTTGTAATCAGATCGCTTTTACATTAAAGTACTAAATTGTAACCCAGAAATGATTTGATGTTGAAATAGAAAGGGCAGCTATGGAATTTATAAAATGCTTAAAGCACCACTGTTATCGGATGCAAGGACTTGATAGGGTGTTCATACACTGTTGGTGATGTCATTATCCTGGCTTCTGAATATGTGGGTCACCAATTTAAGAAAACACTTTATTGTGCATAGCAGACACAACAATATTAGATGCTGAGGAGGACATAATTATCACAAAAGTACCAGAGAAATAAACATTAGCAGTCACAACATGTCTTCCATGCGAAGAACGATATTGTCCCCCTAGAGCTTTTCTGTCCTGTAACAATGAATGTCTCATGGCCAGTAATGGGATTGTCCACGGGCAGTTTTTTGGCAGTTCTCTCCCCAACACGAAAAGAGACGGAGAGCTCAATGCTCTCCTCTCTCCAATCTGTGGGATGTTTTGCAATTTTGTCTTCCCTTTATCTTTTGGCTGTTGTGTCCTTTCTCAAACTAGTTTTTTTTTCTCTCATTTCCTACCCCTATGAAGTCTGTTCACCCAGTCTCTGTCTCCGCCCCCCCCCACCTCCTATGAGATGCAGTTAAAGAACTCCAGGTCACCAGCTTGGCTAAGTCGTCCCAGAATGCACATGGGGCAACACAAGTTGAACCCTTGACCTTTTTCTTACAGCACGTCTAGGGACCATTTAAACCAGAGGCGTTAATTGTTAAAAACAGAAGCACTTCAGTTGTTTTAAGAGCAGGTTATTGGTGTGTGTTTGTATGGGCGCAAGTGTGTGTGCGTGTGTTTGCTGATCGATACCCCCTGATGATGAAGTGGAGGGTATTTATTATTGAAGAGTCCTTTTCTTTCCAGTTTCACAGAGGTGAGAACACAGTAGAAACATTTTGGATGCGTCGTGTCAATTGGATACCCCCGATTCTTTCCTTTGCAGAATAAGGATTTCTGCTAGTCAGGGTCAATGATTACGATGTGATGCGAACAGATTCTAAAGTCTTTAGAGTCAGGTTGTCAAAAATACGGCCCAAGGAAAGTTTAAATAAGACCAACTCAATATATTTGCAATAAATTTGCAAATCTCTCTCTCTCTGTATATTATATTGTTAGTGCTGTCAAACTACTAAAATAATTAGTCGTGTTTAACCGCATAATTTAGCCCTAATTGCAATTTTATAATGTGTTCAAATTTAAAAAGCAGTGCATTATGTTGAAGACACACTGTGTTTTATTGTTAACTATGGACAGGTCTTGACTTGGAATTAAACAGGTACAGGATCTGTCTTTTCCCAAGTCAGTCAATATCACCAGCCCTTAAATGTCAACCCCCAACGTACCACGATAACTGGCAGTATCTATCTGTAACCCATGCCAATCTAAATGGATGTTTGCTGGTCTCTGAATCCATAGATCTACCATCTCCTACCATTGTGTTGTTTATCAAGGCTTTTCAAGGTATTGTCCTTTGATGTTTAGGCTGATGTGTGGGTAGACATTGGTTCAGGTGGGCTCCTGTAAACATGAACTTTCCTGATGGATGGTTGGCCAAAACCAAATTATACACCAAACTGACCGGGTTTCTTGTCTCTCTTCATCAGATTAAATAAAGATTTCATGATGACCATTACAAAAATGTATAATTGCACGAGGGGTTTACATACAGTACAGGCCAAAAGTTTGGACACACCTTCTCATTCAATGCGTTTCCTTTATTTTCAAGACTATTTCCATTGTAGATTCTTACTGAAGGCATCAAAACTATGAATGAACACGTGGAATTATGTACTTAACAAAAAAGTGTGAAATAACTGAAAACATGTCTTATATTCTAGTTTCTTCAAAGTAGCCACCCTTTGCTCTGATTACTGCTTTGCACACTCTTGGCATTCTCTTGATGAGCTTCAAGAGGTAGTCACTTGAAATGGTTTTCCAACAGTCTTGAAGGAGTTCCCAGAGATGCTTAGTACTTGTTGGCCCTTTTGCCTTCACTCTGCGGTCCAGCTCACCCCAAACCATCTCGATTGGGTTCAGGTTTGGTGACTGTGGAGGCCAGGTCATCTGGCGCAGCACTCCATCACTCTCCTTCTTGGTCAAATAGCCCTTACACAGCCTGGAGGTGTGTTTGGGGTCATTGTCCTGTTGAAAAATAAATGATGGTCCAACTAAACGCAAACCGGATGGGATGGCATGTCGCTGCAGGATGCTGTGGTAGCCATGCTGGTTCAGTATGCCT
>JACXGI010003336.1:0-20177 GCA_016801175.1 Esox masquinongy | reverse complement strand
CTGCTTAATCCCCGGGCAGAGAAGGTTTCTTACAGCCTGAGTGGTGGCATGCAGGCGGGAGAATCAATGCGTACTTCACTCCGCCGCCCCGACCGCGCATGGCAACAGGAAGACCTGTCCATTAGTTCCCCCACTGAGCTGTGGACTCTCATTGCCTCCAGTCTGCTCTGTGGCCTCATTCTGCTGGCACCGTAGGCCCCGCGCTCCTCTGAATTAACTGACCAATCATCGCACACCGTATTAGATGTCACCTCCAATCAGATGGGCCGGGTTGACTGTGGGTACAGCACCAGATATAGCTCCCTCCCCTCCGGAGTGGCTGTGTCCCCATCGATCGCGGGGCGTAGTGGAAGGCAGGCTAGGAAGAGGGGTTCGATAGCTCAGCTTGCCGTCTGTAATTTCATTGGATGCGGTGTCATATCCGACAGGACCGGGGGGCTAACATGCCCCGTGCTGTATCATGCTCCCGTATTGGCAAATTAGATTGTATCAATTAGACGGACTCATTTGTCTGGACTCATCTGTCTGGACTCATCTGTCTCTCTTCAGATGCCGCGATTGCATTGTTTCTAACAATGTTAGGTATCAGGGTTTGTCTGTGTGTGTGTGTGTGTGTGTGTGTGTGTGTGTGTGTGTGTGTGCGTGTGCGTGTGCGCGCGCGCATCTGTCCCTGTGTTTGTCTGCATTTTGTTTTGCAGTTAGCTGCATTCAGCTCATTCAACATGCTGGGGGGAATAGCATAGAGGTATTAATCATCAATTATCATCAAGAACCCACATTTGAGGGAACACACCACGCAGCTAATTTGATGTTATAATGGCTTAACGTCAGTTTGTTTGGAATATCATGATGAGTAGGAACCAAAAATCAAGAGTAAGGGGGCCAATTAAAATAACTGCACACTAAAGACTCCTGAATGGAAATGTGAATCATGGAGCGGAGGATGTTGATGAGTAAGCTGCTGCTGTAGTCCTCAGTGAGGTGTCTGCATGTCGCTCCAGCAGACACTTGCCAACTGAGGTCAAAGGTCGACTCTCATGGGCTCTGGAATGAAGAATTCTGGTTCCAGCTTGAGTCTTGGACACTAAGATTCCACTCTCTTCATCTGCCGGACGAGCCCTAATGTAATGTTTTTGTTTTATATTTTAACTGGCTATATTCCTTGATCCATCACCTCATCTCCTCTCTATCCCTCTGTTTTTCTTCCTCCCTCTTCTCCTCCCCCTTCCTGCCTGTCTCCCTCCAGATGAGGCCTATCAGGGAGGCCAACTTGAGAAACTGGGCCTGTTAAGTTCATTGGCCGCAGGTTGTTATTTTTCGTGTGGTTGTTTGAGATTAGTTTAACGCCGAAGAGAAGATGCCTATTAGGAACTGGGAAATGGTCGGCCGGTTGGTTAGTTTTCAGCTTCCTGCTTACGAAACATAATGGACAGATGGAGAGAGAGGGAACATAAGCAGTTCTAGGGGACTTTGACCTTGGTGTACACTCTCAGAGAATCAATGATAGATAGCAACAGGAAGGAGGGCAAGTGGTACTCTGAGTTGGACGTACCCTAGTTAGGATGTCAAACCTGAGATGTCACTGTGTTATGGTTATGGTAATTCATCCTCATGCACCTAAATAGTCAACCGCTACCTTTTCATTTTTGACAATTTCTCCGGGTCCCTGACTGCATCCCTGCCTCACCCTCTCTCACCCTCTCTTACCCTCTCTCAGGCCCTCTCCTACAGTCGGTCGGGACTTGACTGGACAGCGATGCTACATCTCTGTCAGACACACATGCATACATGCAAGCATGCGCATACAGACAAACACACACACACACACTCACAGTCCCTATGTACATCGGCACAAACACACAGGCATGATGTGTCTCAGTAAACAGCTTTGTCTTCATCAATCGTCTACCTCAACCTTTCTCAATCAAATCTAAACAAATAAGCAGGATTTACTTACATGGACAGTGACCAGTGTTTATAATATACAGTGCATGGGAGAGAAGCGTGAGCGGCATTGGTGAATGTGTGTACATGAACTGTGGGTGTGTGAGAGAGACTGTGTAAATTAGAGAGTGTATCATTGTGTGCTTGGTGAGTGTGTGCGTGTGTGTGTACAAAGTTGCTCCGAGTGCTGAATCAGGTAGGGAGTTAGTTGTCTGATGGTCTGGCGGTAAAATATTTTTTCAGTGTTTCAGTCCTGGGGCCTCATTTATCAAGCGTGGGTTTGTACAAATCTGTGCATAAACCATGCGTGCCATCATTTCTTCTCCAAGTGTGGGATTTATCAACATGAACGTTTGCTTAAAAATGTTGGTAAATTTACACACAGCCGTGACCATGTGTACACACAGTCCCAGGTGGTGGAATAAAGAAACTCCTTCTGAAACGTAGACCTGTTGATGTGGAAAAAATATTTTCAACATGTATGAATTTCATTCAACATTAATTAATCTTTCGATTTCATTGTTTTTCTACCCTTCATGCATATTTCATGTCATTTTATTATGTCAGTTAATTTTTAATGATAACAATCCATATAAAGTAGTAAGTATTTGTTACATTATAGCCTCTTGTAAAACAATTTTTGAATTATAATAACTGACTGAGAATTTGGCAAAGTGTATGGGAAGATGATTCTCCAATATGAGAAATACCATATGCTGCATTTCAGAGAGTGCATTGATATTTGCAGAAAGCAGTCTCTTGGCAGATATTGTTTTCAGGTTTTGTTTCTTTTAAACATTTTAGAAAGGCAAGATAATAAATGTCCCCCTCAGGTTTAGTGGAATAGGCACTTTACAATTGGACCTTGTCAGGCTGGCATCTCACACAGGATGAGTCGGCCGATGAATGCCCTGAAAACATATAGTTTCATACACTTTCCAAGCACAGTCACTAACCAGGTTGGACTCTACGCTTATTTGCCCTATATGTCTTTCTAGAACAATCTGAGGAATTGACGGCACCCAGATCAACTTAAAAGCACCGCGTTCAGGTAATCTGCTTACAGATGTGGCTGAGTGTGAATGAGGGAGGTGGAACGCCTGGCTCTACCGAAACACAATGATGGCTTTTGAATGGGCTACATGAGGGAGCTGGAGAGGATGGGAGGCCTTTTGGTGATTGTTGAATACTCGTTAAAAGAACAACATATTTCCGAAGGCTAAAGAAGCTTCAGTTCTCCTCTGTAGTAGTTTTAGTGCTATTCAAGCGAGCAACAACAGAGCGAGACAAGTGTTTTATGGCATAAATATGGTATGCATTCAACATGTTCCGCCACAGTCCCTACAGCAAAACAAAAATTGTCTTACGTTTCTGGGTTTCTTGTATTTCATGCCTTGGTGTTGTGTTTCCCACAGGCTTCAAGGAATGATTTTACCATTTAGGAGTTATTAGGGGCATAAGTAATCATGGTCTGAGAAATTGTGATGTTTATCAATGAGGATTTGTGTAAAACTGTCATAGGATCGTTTAATGAATTTGTAATCACATTTTTAGCATAGTTTCTATGCAGTACTGATAAATGAGACCCTGGTTATGATACTGGTTACCCAGTTTCTATAGTTAGTTCAGAGTTCTGTATAATTTCCCAATTGCCATCTGCTAGGGGAAAGATATACACAATAATGAGAATGAATAATGACAATTTCAGCGTGAGGTAATATGGTCAACTGTAGTTGGTTGTGAAGTATTTCAAGTCTGGGGAGCAAAATAAAATATTTTCCAGAATGTAGCAATAATCCCACCAAGATTCTGTACAGCAAGGTTTATTACAGCCCATAATATTCCTCTGAAAGGAGATCCTTATCCTGGGCTTGTCAATTTTGTTGTCCAGAGATTGAACATTTGCAAGATGAATGCTTGTCAGTGGTGTTCATTTCTAATACCCCATCTCTCCCTCCTCCCGCCTGCTTGTGAAGAGTCAAGGCTGTAACCAGGACTGCTCTGAGGAGTAACCAGGACAAAGGGTGCTAACTGATTGCCGATCGGATTTCCCAAAGTTCTTGTCGACTGTGGGATATAAGACCAGAGGGCTTCGGAGCCAGTAGCTCAAGATATAATACTATAGAAACATTAGTAACACAAAAATATATAATACCCTAAAAAGTTGGCTAAAAGCCATTGTGAGTCGGCGCCTTCTGATTAACATAGAGAAATATGCTATTGTTGTTTAAAGCGCCTTCAGTCATTCACACATGTTCAAAGCTAATATATCATCCAGACAGCTGAAAATGCACATGATTTTCCCAATATACTTAGTGCTATCATTGGAATAGGCAAATAATGCATGGCTGTTCTTCTGCTTGTTTGAATTCCAGTCAGATTCTCTTGCCCATATTGTTTCACTTTTGAGAGGAAGAAAACGTTTCTCTCCGACTCTTATTAGGCTGTGGACAACATTTTGTACAATCTACAATTGCCATTTATTTTCCATAACATTTGTTTTTCGGTTAGTGAAGCAGGGCGAGAAGAAATAATATTATCAAGCAATCCGACAAGACTTTGTCAACGGAAATGGAATATTGATGTAAGCTAAAGACGAAGTAGGGCAACGCAATAGTCAGTCAAACAACAATAGGCTAAAATGGCTTTAGCAGAGCTACAGAATATATAACTACATCTTTAGCTCGAACAACAACTAGCGTAGTATTATGATTTGGAACAATTGGAGAGGAGGTGAGACTTGTTCCCTGAGATGAGATTGAAAACAGAGTTCTGTGTCTGTGTTGAGTCAGGGAATGATAGTCACAGAGAAAGGAGGTGAGACTTGTTCCCTGAGATGAGATTGAAAACAGAGTTCTGTGTCGGTGTTGAGTCAGGGAATGATAGTCACAGAGAAAGGAGAGACTGATGCACTGGTTCGAATCCAGTCGGAACAGACTGCTGAACTAGCCAGTTGAGTTGAGAATTTCAGGCTTACAGTGCTTCATGCTATTTTTGACAGACAGATGTGTCCTGACAGCTTCAGATCATGATACTTACAAACAAAACTCAAGTCATTTTGATATTCAGAATTTCTCCTATATCTGAGAATGGATGGATGGTATTTTTCTGGTTGTCTTACTGTCAAGGTTAGGATTATAGATAGTCAATTTAAGATTAGGCTTTGAAAAGGTTAATGTTCCTTACTACCTGAGAGCCATACAAAAAGATCTCATGTTAGTAATATGAATTGATACAATTAACCCTTCCAGCATTAAGTGCCCATATCCCTAGCATTCCTGCCCCAGGTGCCTATACCCCCTCCATCCCAACTTACCTATTGGTCAGTAGCTCCCCCCTTCAAGGGACCTCAGGGAAGGACCGCTCCACACTCTAAAATATGAGTTAACACAATTCAGTTTGGGTAATTAGTAGACAATATCACATGCTAGATTATGTTGACCTGTCAGTGAGTTGACAAGGCCAGGTTGAGTTTTTGATGCTTGGTTATTTAGTTACGATCCACCGTTCTGCATCAGAAGACTGGAGGCATGGCCTAATTGGGGTGTAATTTTCATTTTTTAAAGTTTCTTTTAAAATGTCCTTTAATGTACATTACATATTTTTCTATAAGATTCATATCATAATTAATAAAAATATTATAACAAAATGGTACCCAGGGCTGCCGAGCTCATTTTCCTACAATTCTAGGCCCATGAATTTGCCTCTTTATTTTTTATATATAATTTGTGTTCCGTATTTACCCAGAACAGTATTTACCCAGAACAGGGTAGCTTTTTTAACCCAGTGTTGTTGTTTCTTTCATTTCAGAGGCCCTTCAACCCAGAGTGCAGCTGAAGGGCCTCTGAAATAAATAAGGTCTCTTTTTGAGCCGCACCGTGGCGCCCTGGCAGAGTTGTGTGATGGATTGATCTGTTACTTCCCTCATCTGAGTCTATCAATCATCTGTGCTTTGGTGCTGCTGTTTTCAATAGGAATTTTCTACGCTTCGTTGCTCCCCCGACGTGTGCCGCTGCCAGGATTGGGGAACGAGGGGTATTAGCTATATGTGTGCTTTTTTTATTTTTCTCAGAGAGCTCTCAAACATGATTTGTCATCAAATGGCAACAGTACAGTCACAGTGCTCACTAAGCACAGCGAGAGGCCTTCACAAACAACAATAGAGAATAGAATGCGTTGAAAGGACTCTTCATTTACTGTCAGTGGACTTAGCAATGAGTCTGGGAAGAACGGAGCGGTTAAAGTTAACTTAGTTTCGTAGATTTTTCACAGTGTCTGCAAGACAATGTCAGTAACGTACATTACCTTTCAGAGCAAAGGCCCTGTATAAATCTATACGGTAACTTCCCTCACAGCTGATTATACTTTTAAAGTAGGCCAGGTTTCTGGAGGTTAGCAACCAAGTGCCGCATGCTTATCTCAACTCTGAATCAGCTTCTGTGCGTGTGGCTAGCTGGAGGCTAGTACTGCCCTCTTGGTGACAGTGTGAGCTGAATCTTTCACCCAGCTGAAGTGGGCTGTGGACTAGTGGCACAGTAGTAGGTGTGTAGTTGATAGGAGGTGACCAGCTTCGAGGTGGGTGTGTGTGTCTGTGTGTGTGTGTGTGTGTGTGTGTGTGTGTGTGTGTGTGTGCCCTAGTTGTGGAATAAAGGGTGTGAAAAGCACTGCAGTCCTCCAAAGGATGCAGTAAATGACCAATAAGACATGGGGTCCATTCAATATAGTGCATTGTGTTTGTCTTTTTATTTCACTAGGCGTACTGCAGGTGGTTCATGATTTTGTTTGATGTTTATTTATTTAGTAAATAATGTTTTAAAATATGTAGTTTGGAAGTAGTAATGGTATTGTAATAAGCACTTTTTTTTACGATTCTGACATTCCGTATGATTTATAAGCCTGGATAAGTTACTTTCAATTATAAAATAAAACATGAGCTTCAAAAAATTAATATCTGTGACTCTGTAAATGATGTTCCTCCAGAGCATGTGACAGTGGTTTGGTTGCGAACCATAGCTGTAATGTATCAACATGTTGGGCAGGGCCATATGTCGCTAACCACTCATCTCAGACCTCCGTTCACCATGCCTCCCTTGCTCTCCACCGATCGGCAGACCTGGTTAGGCAGTGTATCCTGCTGAAAGGTCAACAGAGTGAAAGGCTTTCAGGGTAACCGTGGATGCTTTGATTATTTAGGTTACAGGGAGGGGGGGTGGGGGGGTGGGGTGGAAAAGCCAATGTAATGGAAGCCAGAGGAATGATGAGTTGCGGTTTAATGGAGTAGGCTGGCATGATGATAAGAGGGTTTGATGTCCGTCTCTGCCACCTGAAGCACGTCAGGCAAGCTGATCTCTAGAAACCCGAGCTGCCCACAACATGGCACAGTCTGGCCAAATTTAAATAATTTTGGTTTTGGGTAAGAGAGACTATCGGCTAATATCACTTTATGCATCACCTTGTGTGCTCTGTTGCTGGTGCTTCATGTAATGTTTTGTTGCCTGAAGATATAAATACTCATTTCCATACCTGTCGAGCTACTGTGCATATGAAATGCTGATAAGTATTGCTCCACTTTAATGTGCCAGCTTGCTTTGTTGTCCTGTTGTTGCCTCAGACAGACATAATTTATGCGTTGATCTCTGTTTAGGTGGGGACATGAAAATGCACATTTTTTTTTATACCAAGAACAGATACTTAGCTCAATCTGTAATTTGGTTCTACAGCCCTACAGAGCATGCAAGCATGCAATGGCCATTCCAGGTTCCACTTTGGCCTGGTTCTTTAAGGACTTAAAACTGTGGGGGAACCACGATCAGTTCTTCCAACATCTCCTTTTTAATGGTTCCTCAAATATCCATTTGAAGAATCTTTTGAGGTAGATTTTTGAGAGGGTAGGTTCTTTGGTAGGTTCTTTCAAATGGTTCTTTGAGGAAACTTTTAAAGGACTTAACTGAAATGCCCTTTGATGTTCATAGTAAGTTATTAGGGTGCCACCACAGTGTCAATAAAGAAAAGCTAAAGGATCCTCCAATAACCTTTTCTTTTGAGAGGTATGCTTATTTCTGTTGCATTCTCAGCATTTCACTTGGTTTATGTATCTAGCACAATCTATAGTTGAGTTTTACAGCCCCAGGCTTTACCTACTGAGGACAATCTTCTGAGGATCCCTGTGCAGCAGAATTGATAGAAGCTGCAAAATGTATGTAATATTTTTATATGTACTATTTACTATATATGTACTCTGCAGTATAATTTAATCTAAACATGGGTTGTGTTCTGTTGCATTTCCCAAGTTCATTGAGATATTCCTGTAACATACTATGACCGGAAGGAAAGAGGAGACTTTAACATGTGGTAATTTTCAATATGATAGAATGCTATGCTTGCCGAATAAACATACCCTTCATTCTACACATTATATCCTCATATTTCTGAACCTTCGACACACCAACTGTAGCAATTACATTTTCACACTTTCCCAACAATTTCAGTATTTCTCACTGTGGATGCAGTGAATGGTGTAGGTACGAGGCAGGACAGAGGCACAGAGAGAACAGAGGACTTTTAATAAATAACTAAGATATAACAAACTGAAACTAAGACACGAAAACAGAAACAACTTTACATTGGGACGAAAGCAAACACAAAGGCAGACAAAATACACTACGAAAGGAAGAACTAAAATGGGGCCAGGAACACAGGTGAGGGCAGTTACAAGAAACAGGCATCCGTGCTCTAAATGACGGAGGGAGGGCGTTGGATCAAGCCTGCCGTGCCAGGACGTGACAGTGGATTTGTATAGTCATGTAAACCTACAATGCTGTAAAAACTAACTGGACACATCCACTGATGTCATGTTTATGTAACTTGGAAACTGCTTAGTTCAATAATGAAAATCTCATGCACATCATGTTGCTGTTGTTAGTAAAGAAGGAGATTTAAACATGACACATGTTCACACAGGCTACAATATAAATGTCAACATGCATTTACATAAACACAAAATAGATATGTTAATATATTATATTACACATGAACTATGCTAAAACCAGAAATGTTCCTGCTTTAATGATTAAACTATTCTGTGTGTCGGTTTTCAGGATCCTTTCTGAGGTCCTGGTGGTTTCTGATAGACTTAGAACCACAGCTGATTATCTTGAGTCTCAGAGGCTTTTGGTAGACAGGCCTCTTCCCAACAAACATTCATCTTTAATTGTCTTATTTGAACAATAACAACAAACAGTCTGGGGGGTTTGATCCTTTGGGAACAAGGTTGGAAAGGGGTTTTCTTTTTTGTTTTGTGCTATCTACACTTTTTGTGGTGTTTTGTGGTGTCTTTGTTCTTTCTTGTTTGACTTCTTATATGTTTCAAATTAAAGCTACTTGTCTGTATACAATTGCACTTTGTTATGTGTTTAAATGCTTGTAATAAAATGGATTTAATAGTATTCAGATACACTAGACTACAATAGAACATCAAACCTCAACACCCATGACTTAAGATCCTGGTGTTTGTGTTTATTTACACATTTTGTGTGATAGCGGTAATGTCACAGTAATCCTGTCGTATCATCTGAGTGACATGTATTATCTAGTGCAATGTGGCAGTAGTTCTCCTGTCTTTGACATTGGTTTGAGTTATTTGCAATTTTGTTGAATAGATGTCTTTGTTTTGTCTCCATTGCATAGACTCATTGTCTTCTGGACTTGAAAAATATAAAACATATTATATGAAAAGTACATTGAATCAAGGGAAAGTCAATATTGTCATTAAAATAACAGTGTCATGTAATTTCGTAATTTTACAGTTTCATGCAATTTTCTAATTTTGTCTTGAGTGAGCAGCAGTTTTGTCGAATGCTTTTCTGATAGCATCCCAATTCATGTCAATATATTTTCTGTAAGACTTACGAAGACTTAGAGAGACTTTCTGTGTTCTACGTGGCTGAACTATTGTGGTTAGAATTCAACACGGCTAGCAACAAGAGCCCTGCTTCGTGCACCAGAGGTTAAGGCAACACAAAAAACAGTTTTCGTGACTTGCATAGCAAATATGGGGATATTATTTTGGATTTAAAATACAATCCCCTCTACATTACAAAACCACTTCATCACGCATGCACAATTATCATGGGTTGCCTACTACTTGTTTAAATACTTATGAAGACGGAATGTGCTATTCCACACAGATGTTTCAGAATTTGGAAAATAATTTGAGTGAAAACCTTTTGTGTGATCATTGTGATGTCTGGGGGAAAACGTGGGTTCCTTTTGGTAATAGTCATCGTTCTATGTAGAGCTATGAAGACTGAAATAACCCTTGTTTAGTTCTTGGCTCATTAAAATATTTCCGGCCTTGGTTTGCTCATCTCTCTTTATGTACAACTGTGGGGGAGAGTGAGTTGAAATCCCAGGCATGATCATTTGTTTTTAACTGAACTGCACCACTTACTAACCAAGGCGTCATCAACCAAAAACCAATTTCTAAGTGTGATATGTCACATTAAACATTCCAAACATATAGGAACCCACATGGCAGACAGCAGGCAGTCTAGCGGTTAGGGCCAGGAACTAAAATGTTGCTAGATTTTCCCTGAGGTGAAAATCTCAGTTGTTTTGCCCAGGACCCTTGTTTGCCCAGTCCGGCAGCCCCTTACTTAACTTAAGCTGGCAAGCATACATTTGAATTTTGAAATGTAGTTGGTAATATTGTTTTGATTTTTTGACGTAATTGTCTGAATAACATTGTACTGTATTTCTACCAGATGTCAGTGGATTTAGTGTACACATTTAGGTAGTTTATCAATATATTGATGAACCATGAGTACTTTTTATTTCACTGTCATTTCTGCAAACTCTGTAAGAACTTGTGATAACCAAGAGCTCTACAGTTAAGAATTTACTGTGTCATTTCCAGTATCTTAATAGCAGCTGGTTAGCAGAAAGTGAGTGCTTAATTTGTTTCTGGCAAATAGCTGCAAGTAGGTAATTTATAACACTCACTAATCTGAAGTTTTGGCAGGGAAGTGAATGTCTTTGCCTAGCTATGTATGAAATGTTATATTGCTCTTCAGTACCACATACCGTAAGATCAAAACAAGGAAAGAACATGTTTCAGGATATAATGCAAAAGAGGACATTTACTGGGATCTTATTTCCATCTCAAGAGAGACTAAAAATGCCCAGCCTCCTATAAGACAAACCTACCGTATTGATATAGGCTGCAGGTACTCCGTTATGCTGCCAATCAGCTAGTAATGTCAGCTAAACCAAACCAGTAAATATGGAGGAGGATTTCAAAGAAGTGACAGAGTCTCTTTTTACATTTTCCCTAAACAACCTGAACCTGCTGGCCAAATATATTTTTTTGTTTTCTGTGCTGTTTTCTGTTTTTTTCCGCCCGCTCTGTCATTCACTGTTACTGCATCTGTGACTGTCTGGGCTCCTGGGAAAGGTGTATCCTCTTATGTGAGAGTGCCCAAGCACTCACTGAAATCCTAGCTGACCAGTGTATTTCTTGCAGAGGCTAGAAAGGCAACGTTGTGGTCTAGGAGTTTCATCTAATCTTTATTTTATTGCCTCAGCTCTGATCCTTCCAACTTTGTTATAGGCCATTTGTTATGGTCCGTTTAGAGATCTATTTGAATTGGAAATTCTTACATGTTGTAAATGTAAGGATTCTACTTGGTGAAAGCCACTGGACTGAAAAGGTTGAATGCAGCAACTATATCTCTGTCACTAACAAATCCAGTCAGGGGTAGTGTTTTAACAGTTGACTATGAATGCAACACACTGGGAAACAAATGCAAATAAGGCTTTACTGTACACTAAGCAGTTAATTTTATTCTGAAAACTGAGGACAATATACACTACCGATCAAAAGTTTGGGGTCACTTAGACATTTTTTGTCTTTTAATATAACATCAAATTGATCAGAAATAGTGTACACATTATTAATGTTGTAAATGTTTATTGTAGCTGGAAACAGCTGATTTTTAATGGAATATCTACATTGGCGTACATTATCTACATAGAGGCCCATTATCAGCAACCATCACGTGTGCTAATCCAAGTTTATAATTTTCTAATGATCAAGTCTAATTGATCATTAGAAAACCTTTTTTGCAATTATGTTAGCATGGCTGAAATTGTTGTGCTGATTAAAGATGCAATAAAACTGTCCTTTAGACTAGTAGAGTATATGGAGCATCAGCAATTGTGGGTTTGATTACAGGCTCAAAATGTCCAGAAACAAAGAACTTTCTTCTGAAAATTGTCAGTCTTTTCTTGTTCTGAGAAATGAAGGCTACTTCATGCGAGAAATTCCCCAAAAAACTGAAGATCTCATACAATGCTGTGTATTGCTTCCTTCACAGAACAGCACAAACTGGCTATTAACAGAGTAGAAACAGGAGTGGGAGGCCCTGGTGCACAACTGAGCAAGAGGACAAGTACATTAATGTCTAATTTGAGAAACAGACGCCTCACAGGTCCTCAACTGGCAGCTTCATTAAATAATACTTGCAAAGCAACAGTCTCAACGTCAACAGTGAAGAGGCGACTCTGGGATTCTGGCCTCCTAGGCAGAGTTTCAAAGAAGAAGCCATATCTCAGACAGGCCAATAAAACAAACAAACATTAAAGTGGGCATAAGAACACACATTGGACAGAGGAAGATTGGAAAAAAAGTGTTATGGACAGACAACTCTAAACTTGAGCTGTTCAGATCACGAAGTACTTTTGTGAGATGCACTGGTTTCTCTTTTCCAAGCTCTTTCAAATATAGCCAGCCGTGTTTGCATCTTGTTTTCGTGTGAGTAGAAAAATTACATCCAATCTCTCTCTTAAGGGCGGCAGTTTTGAATAAAAGCCTCTGAAAATTTCTCATTAAGGTTGTGAAGGGAATTTAATTACCTCAAATTAAGTGCATCTATAACAAGCCATTGGTGCATAGGGACTGTAGTTCCTGCACTGAATAAAATTGGGAATGCAGCCGTCGAGACAGTTAATGTTGTTTAATCAGTACTGTTGCAAAAGATCACAGACACAATGTTTGATTCATAAATGATTCTTCAGTGTTCATCTTGGTGAGACACTTCTCATCTAGCCTGCACAATGTCGCTCCCATATTCCAGATAAACATTGTCAGCTTGATAACAACCGAGTTGTGCATATCAGGGTAGCCATACATGTATGCTACATGAGTCAGTCTCTGAACCAACAGGTCTTCCATGGTCCTGACTGGGTTGTTTCCTGTGTGTTTTTCAGGTGGTCTGAGGGGCGCTTCCATCGTTGATTCTCTGGACACGCTTTATATAATGGGATTAACAGACGAATACAATGATGCCAAGGAGTGGGTGGAGACCAGCCTGGACCTGAACTCGGTAAGATCATACTTATTTACTCTTCAAAGGTCACCATGGGCCCTGCTCTTTTTGCACTTCTGGTTAGACGCAAACTGCATTTCCTTGTACTGAACTTGTACTTGTTCAATGACAATAATGTTGAATCTAATCTAAAAGTCACAAATGGTTTTAGAATATTAACGAAATATGTCTTCAGTGGTTATACATTCAGTTTTCAAGGGTCTTAACATGTAATCATTGATTTTGGCACTATGGCTTAATAAAGTAGAAATGGTCTGAATTGTACATACATATCCGTTAGCAACTCGGCACGCGGATCCCTGGCGCTGCTTGCCTTGCCGGCTGGCCGTATCACTCTCACTCGCTTGGTTAATGAAAACCTGTTTGAATGGAAAATATTGCTTCTACGTGTGCGTTCAACATTCTAGAAAGCTTCATAGGCGTACTGTGAGTGTTTGTGTGTTGTGACCCATCTGGCTATTATACAAATGCTTATTTGCAAACCCGTGTTTCAGCTCACCATAGCCTAACCAGGTAATACGAGGTGTGCCATTTTCAAAATAAGTATGCAACTTTAAGTTTTCATAAGAAATGTGTATGTATATTTTAATGAATTGGCAGATAGTCACTTCATGACAACAGAAAAATGTGCTTCTGTCACAGTGTTGTAGAGGCAGGACGCTTGGAGCAGCGCAAACTTGAAACATTTCTTTATTATTGATATCACTCACTTGAAACGATTACAAAATAATAAAGAGCCCCAAACACAAACAGCAAACAGTGACGGACAATTGACGGATAGCTGGCAAGGGTTGCCCTGTTATGTCATCTATAGGCCTACAGCAGAATTCTCATTTCAAGTGTAGCACACCACCATGACTTATACCATAGACCAGGGGTGTCCAAACCATTCCACGGAGGGCCGTGTGTCATTGGTTCCCAGATCATACCTAAACAATCAGGTGAGGGTAGAAACTAACCAATTAGTAACCTAATTAGTCAGTCAAGTACAAGGAGAGAGCAAAAACCTGCAGACACACGGCCCTCCGTGGAATAGTTTGGACACCCCTGCCATAGACCATAGCCTTTGCTGGAAGGCCCATTCTTAAATATTGTACTTTTTTTTGCCAATATAGACATATTTCAGGAAGGGAAATGTGAGAAGCTTTGTGGTGCATGCGGACCTTGAAATTGGTATTAAATTGCATTCCAGGTTCCGTTAAGGAGGTCTTAAAATGCATTCTGTTAAACATGATGGAACGTGCAGATACGCTGATTTATGTTGGATGGCCAGTTATCTACTGTACCCTCGACACAATCATAAGACAGTCTGACTGGGCCCTTGTTAAGCTGACATTAACTCAGGAAAGTTCTCACCAGTGGTCATAATGTGCCAGGTGTATTTTAAGACGATGGTCCCCTGACTGACCCAAAGTCCTATCCATGGAGTTGCACAGTTTGCCAGAGCGAGAGCATAGCACATTCCACAGGGAATAAAACCCATCCTGTGCAGCCAACCCTTGCCACCTAATTCATTCTGACCATGCTTTTTTGCTGTGATGCTGTTGTTTTACTCTCCCAGAACTGTGCTGTAGGGCTGGAAGAAAGCAGAGAGAGGGAGAGCGGAAGAGAAAGAGAGGATCAAGAGAGGAGGTCATGGCTTCCCCGTTGAGTAATTCCATGATAATAGACTTCTTCTCGGGGTCCGGAACACAGAGGTCTGCCAGTTTGGACATTATGTAATAACTGAGTGAGTTAGAGGGATACTGCCAGCCGGCAAGGCAAATGGCACCAAGGATCCCTGTGACTGTTGCTAACGGATAAGTACACAACCGTTCAAAAGTTTGGGGTCACTTAAAAATGTCCTTGTTTTTGAAAGACTAGTACATTTTCTGTCCATTAAAATAACATCAAATTGATCAGAAATACGGCATGGACATTGTTTATGTTGTAAATGACAGTTATAGCTGGAAACAGCTGATTTCAATGGAATATCTACATATGTGTACAGAGACCCATTTTCAACAACCATCAGTCCTGTGTTCCAATTGCACGTTGTGTTTGCTAATCCAAGTTTATCATTTTAAAAGGCTAATTGATCATAAGAAAATCATTTTGCAATTATGTTAGCACAGCTGAAAACTGTTGTATTGGTTAAAGAAGCAATAAAACTGGACTAGACTAGTTGAATATCTGGTGCATCAGCAATTGTAAGTTCGATTACAGGCTCAAAATGGCCAGAAACAAAGAACTTTCTTCTGAAACATGGCATTCTATTCTTGTTCTGAAAAATGAAGGCTTTTCCATGCGAGAAATTGCCAAGAAACTGAAGTTCTTGTACAATGCTGTGTATTGCTTCCTTCACAGAACAGCGCAAACTGCCTCTAATCAGAATAAAAAGACAAGTGTGAGGACCTGGTGCACCACTGAGCATGAGGACAAATACATTAAAGTGTCTAGTTTGAGAACAGGCACCTCACAGGACCTCAACTAGCAGCTTCATCAAATAGTACCAGAAACTCAGACTCAACGTCAACAGTGGAAAGGTGACTCTGGGATGCTGGCCTTCTAGGCAGAGTTGCAAAGAAAAACACATATCTCAGACTTGCCAATAAAAAGAACAGATTAAGATGGGCAAAAGAATGCCGACACTGGACAGAGGAAGATTGGAAAAAAGTGTTATGGAATGACAAATCTAAGTTTGAGGTGTTGGTGAGATGCAGACCAAACCCTGTAGACAGCACTTGATTGGAGCCAATTTCCTCCTACAACAGGACAATGACCCAAAGCACAGCTCCAAACTATGCAAGAACTATTTAGGGAAGAAGCAGTCAGCTGGTATTCTGTCTATAATGTGTGTGGCCTGCAGAGTCACCGGATCTCAACCCCTATTGAGCTGTTGTGGGAGCAGCTTGACCGTATGGGAAGAAGTGCCCATCAAACCAAACCAATTTGTGGGAGGTGCTTCAGGAAGCATGGGGTGAAATCTCTTCGGACACACGTTGACAACTAGAATGCCAAAGGTCTGCACGGCTGTAATTGCTTCAAGGGGAGGATTCTTTGAAGAAAGCACAGTTTGAAGGACACAATTATTATTTCAATTAAAAATCATTATTTCTGTCAGTGACTATATTTCCAATTCATATCCTATTCAAACTCATTTCATGTATGTTTTCATGGGAAACAAGGACATTTCTAGGTGACCCCAAACTTTTGAACAGTGGTGTGTATTTGATTCATCCCATTTCAACTAAAATACTATATTCAAGCAATGACACAAAGGGGGTTTGGTATGGCCAATATATGGTTGAGAGTTGCTCTTAGGCACAAGTATCACAAGTAATGACTGTTAGGACTCATGGGGTTACTGTTTTGTTTTTTCTCCCAGAATCAATTCATTTGAGCAGTACCCCACTACACAGACACACTTAAAAGGATCAGATATTACTCAGTAACCAGTTTATTATCTACAGCCATCCTACACCCGGTCGGGCCATCGCTTGCCTCTGAATTCGTTTGGTCATTGGTTGTAGAAAGTGTCATAGACATTCCACTGGGATTTCGGTCCACAACGATGGACTTAGCAGGCCCCTCCAACTGAAACCAAGACAGATAGGAACCGGCACGGGCAAGCCTGGCACAGACCATCATACCATGCTCAAAGTTCCTGGGTCACTCGTTCTGTCCATATTTTCTTCCTTTTGATATATCTTCTGTCATTTTATGCTTTATTGAATAGAGACAGTGGGGGAAGACAGAGGAGATTGTTTTATCTTAAAGAGCAGCGGGCCGGTGCAACTGAATTACATGGAACAGCCTGGAACTCTGGACCGTTCAAGGCCACTCATTTTACCTGACATTCAGTTGAACAGTAAATAAATGCCCTGTCTGACTGCTTCATATAAGTCAAGGCCACGTGTGAATGGGTTTGTGTACCTGATCAACTGTCTGCTTAGAGAATATACTGTGGAAACAGTATACGAATTACACTACAGCCAGACACTTAGACACTTACACACACACACACCCTTGGACATCTAGACAATCTAAACACCACTAATCATTTATATTTCAACATGGTAAGATCTGATATTGAGAGAATGTTTCAGTTTTCAGTGTCTGTTTCACTTGCCTATATATTTGACTGGTAACAATCATTAATTGTTTGTTAAAGTGTTTCAATTGTACTTTAGCCATTGCGTCATTTTTGTTGTCAGGTCACTGCCCAGGTGTACCTAATTAGTTAATTGCTCAAGCCATGGCGTAAATGGTACATGCTGAGAATTTAGAGGGAGCTTTGTCCGAATGGTGAGGCTGAGTGTAGAACCTGTGAACTGACAGTCGCTTCTATTGTTTTATCTTGCCCTGAAGGTCACAGGTGACAGCTGGTGTTGTCACTGAATGCCTGTCAATCTCCACTCTATAGTCTAGCACAGTCAAATTAAAAACAAGCTTCTCATCACCGCAGGCATTTTAACATAAAAGCTGACCTCAGCTCTAACTGGCTACTTTGAACGAGTCACTGAGATAAAATTGGTGACAGTTTGCTTACTTACTTAGCATAACAGCCTCAGAATGTTAAGGTGAACACCAGAAATAGTTTTCAGAGAGCGGATAAGGGTTTTGCCATTGCAGTTCAATTATTCAAATGACCAATGCAACCGGTGAAAAATACATTGAGATCAACAAAGTACCAGAAGAGACATTGATCCTCCTTTGTAGATTGGAATTTACCAAAGTAGGCTAATCAAGGACTTATCAAATAGAAATATAAGAAAACCCTTCTGCAGTTAAGGACTTGTACTTTGTAGCCAATTTGTTCTGTGTTTGCTACTAATGTCTATGGTGGACTGTTCATAGGCCAGCAGATGTGTTTGTATGAATTTCTAACAGATGAAAGCTAACTTGAGTGTGAGTTGAAATGGGCTAAACGCTGTTTGACATCACTTTGTAATAGCTGGTTGGACCTTCTGACTGTACATATTGGATATATTGCCCAGAGGTCTCCAAACAGGTGAACTCTGCTCTGCCCATGACAATTTCTTGTACCACACCAACGTCAATACTAGAGACTGAGTAATAATTTATTCATGTCAGCAGGATGATAACGCTGAATTACACCTGCTCATCCTCTATTACTCTCCATATCTCATATTGTCCTAGAAGTAGAAGGCACTGGAGCGAGAAAGGGGAGTGGGGGGTTACTGGGAAAAGAAGGTTTGGTGACTGCACCTTCAAGCTCTTTTCTCTGAGTACACAAAAACGAAAGCACTCAGACACAAACACACACACACAAACAAGGACGTGACACTAGAAACGTGTCTGCCAGCATTGCTGTTCTCTCCTGGGGTTTATTTTATCTCCTGAAGAGGAGGAATGCTTTCTTTTCTCTCCTCTGCTCTTTCTTTGACTCGCAAATCTTTCTCTCCTTTCTTGCCCAGTCCGTCTTTCCTTCATGTCCATATTACTTTGTGTGTGTGTGTGTGTGTGTGTGTGTATGTGTGTGTGTGTGTGCGCGCGCGTGCGTTTACAGTACACTCTGACAAATTACATGTTATAAGAAACACACCGTTACTTTTTCAAATTACTGTGTTTTCAGCACTTTTTTTCCACGTCTCTTTTCGTCGTTGTAGTTAACTGGAGCTAGCTATGGAGGGTTAGATATGTTACATTCAAACTGTTGTAAAACACTGTGATGTCGTCTTTCAGAAAGCCTGTTAGGCGGAAGTGTGGGTTTGGTAGGCAGCACTGACATTGGATTGGATGGGTTACGGAGAACACATTATTTGAATTTGTTTAACACATGTGCCTAGTAAGGAAGGACAAAAGTGTTACTTCTACTGCATTTTCTAAGGGTTTCTGTGCATCTGTGCCTTTGTGAATTGTGTTTCAGTGTGTGTGATCAATGTTTTAAACCAAATCTCTAAATGGATTCCTGAGCCATGGGACTATACTGTTTGAAAAGCACCAATGCCAGTCTGTAGCTGGGAGACAAATCTCCTCATTTCTTTAATCTGATGTTCACATTGAAATCATTTAAACCCTCTGACTGATGCACATCTGTGCCGTACAGTGAACACAGTGTTTGCCATCCATCCCGGTCCATCCCTGATCGTCATCCTAATGGCATTGAGCCAGTGCCCACGTCGACCATCCACCCCGGCACGTCGCTGATCGTCATCCTAATGGCATTGAGCCAGTGCCAACGTCGACCGACCTACGTCAATGGCTAAGGCTAAAGAGGGGATTCGAACGTCACTGGTGTTGAATAACAGAAAAAACACTATTTGCTATGAACCACCCACACACATTGTCCTTCTCCAGCAGAGACAGGATGTCAGCGGGCTGCCTTGACCTCGTGCACGGACGGGGCATGGCATCCTCAGTCAAGCATCCCCTCATATGCTACATGACCACTGGCTCTCAGCAACCCTCATTACTGAAGCCCCATGCAGCCACGCTCGCTGTGGACTTGAAGCCAGACCAGGTCAGCCAGCAGGGCTACGGAGGTAGAGAATGAAGGCCTGTTCCATGTCTCAGACAGCTGCAGGGCCTACTACGGTTTGCTCAATGATCTCCCAGAAATCAGACCCCAACCACCAATCTACTTAAATTGAGGGAGGGAAAACCGTACCGTGGGCTTACTTTTCAGTTTAGAACCACTGAGAATCGCAGATGGATGAATACAACATATGTGTCTTCAGTGCAAGAATTCAGCCTGAGTATAGGTTGAGTGTCAGTGTTGTAGGGTACACCGTGTTAGTGTAGTAGGATACACCGTGTTAGTGTAGTAGGAAACATTGTGTTGGTGTAGTAGGATACACTGTGTTAGTGTATTAGGATACATTGTGTCAGTGTAGTAGGATACAT